>APFE030705390.1:94980-126157 GCA_000404065.3 Pinus taeda | reverse complement strand
AGTTGTGTCAAAGCATCTAAAATTCATTTAATTCGAAAAACATTTTTCCTTTTTTATTTTGAGTTGATCAAGTAATCCGCAATCGTGGAAGAAAGTCAATCAAAACCCCGTCGTTCGCGGAGACTTATGAGTCAACCATCGTTGACTCCGGAAACGAAGCCATTCTGGACGAAGCAAACTCGTTTAACAAGATCAAAGTCCCATAGGTTGGTTGGAGCAAGCACTCCAACATCCTCAGAGACTCTGGTTACTCCGAACATTTCTGGAATCCCTTCCTCTACAGAAGAAATTCCACAACAGCAAAAGGACATTACAACTGATCCTAGTGTGATGGTTAACACTTCTATCCCTGAACCAGCTCCGTCTACGGCCGATTTGGAAGGTGTTACTCCCCAACCGTCTACTGCTGCAGAACTTACATCTTCTTCGGCACCAGAAATATTTTACGGACTTGACGGTCTACCTCTTCCTCCTGGATTGATTGCCATAGAAGAGATTGTGGAAGATCCTCCATCTAGCACTCCAACGCAACTTGGAGTTGGGATTCCCTATATCCTTCTTCATTAGAGAATATTCACCCACCCTTGGAAGTTCCTGAAGAATCACTGAGCAATCTTTTGGATAGACTTAATATGTCTGAACAACCATAAACATCAAGGACTGTGTCACCCGACATAGCAACAACAGAAGCTCCTTCTGCTATTTCAACAATGTTTGCCGGCATACCATCTGTCCCAACCAGCTTTCAATTGCTAGATGGAGTCCATCTTCGAACTATTTTGATAGCATGGATTGTTCCCGTTTGTTCGTCCAGAATTATATCTGGAATCTCTTACGTTGAGTCTCGACAAATTGACCCGTCACAAGGTCAATTTGGGAAAACTAGTCCCCAAAGGCAAATTATTCCTTTGAGCACTGGATTACCACCGTATGGAGGGCCATATACCCTTTCATTGTCTTCCCCAGAAGGACAACCATGCGTGAGTTCACGACAAAATTTGGGTTATGCTGGAATCATAACTAGCGGTTGGGTCCCAGTCTTGTGTCAACAACCAAGAGTTGTATGCTCAATACAACAAAGTTCACCTATGACAAACATCCCCACTACGCTGGCTATTGTGGTAGTATCGCAAGTGCAAGCATCACCAATTGTATGCCAACCTCAAGTTTCGCAGGTCACCATACAACAATCTCTTGTACCTCCGAGACAACCACAGTCACCCACTAGTGGAATGGCACGGGTTCAAATGGGGAACATCAATCCCCATCTTGGTCAAACAGTCAGTACTGGACAACAGTCCATGGATTCACAACCATGGTTGGTACAATACCAACAACCGCAATTCTAGCAAGCGTACCAAAGATATGAGCAACAAGTCTTTGCAAGTAATGGGCAGCAATATCAACCATATCATAATGGTTATGCCCATCAACCTTACCAAAGTTACCAACATCAAATGCATTATGCTAGTATGCAAAGACCGAATGATCAAATGATTCCATCTTATCCTAGGTATGCTCAACCAAGCCTGAATCAACAGTTTCCCTTCGTGGCAACTCTAGAGTTACCGAATCTAAGTCGACTAATGAACGATCCAATTGCCTACGCCCCTTGGTGGCTGGCGATTCCGCATAAACTTCCATCGGATATTCCTAAATTTAATGGAAATTCGGGCGAAGACCCATCAAATCATGTGATGACCTTTCATCTATGGTGTTCATCAAACACTCTCAATGATGATTCGATTCGGCTTTGCCTCTTTTAGTGCACATTAACTGGTCCAACAACAAAGTGGTATATCGAACTGCCTAGAGCTTCGTTTGATAACATCAGTACCCTAGCCACAACCTTTTTAACCCATTTTTAGTTACCTATCAGGTACGAAATAAGAACTAAGCTGCTTACCAATTTCAAACAAATGACAACCACTCACATATTTGATCATAGTCATGAGTGGCGGCATCGTTGTATAATGGTAAAAACATATGTTCCTGATCAACTATTGGCTGAATGGTTTATTAAGTCACTCTTACCCGCTATTACAGAAGATGTGGCAAAGGGGGCAGTCCTCACTGAAGAGCAAGTTATTTCTCGTGCACAATATCTAGACTTGATCTATACTCACCCTGCACGGTCTATGATAAAATCCATGAAGCTCCTAGACCAGAATTATTCGTTCCTCTGCCTCCTAAATCAAACAAAGACTCTCATTCCAGAGATGGTGTGATAGGCACGACAAGCACTAAAACCACAAAGGCCACATCGAAAAAGGCCTGCATGGTTTCGAGTCAAGATGCAAATGAGGAATTTCTAGCCTCGGAATTAAATTCTGTGTCAACAGACAAAGGCAAAGAAACCAAGAAACCAGGAGGCAAGAAGAAAAAACAAGGGAAGAAGAAAAACCAGGGAGACTCATCTCCTAGAAAATCTTCTGCAAACCCTTCTAGGAATGTGAAACCAAAAACTCCATGTCATATATGTGACGAGGATCACTGGACCAAAGAGTGTCCATATAAAGAAGAACTTAGAAAAGCTTTCAAAAGTTCAAAAACCTCGGTTGTATTGACGGATCCGTTTCCAAACCCAGGAACAAATCTCGTTGCTATCGAAAATGCTTCCCCATCCCAAGTGCTAATGTTGTCAGTCTCGAAGAAACTGAATGATGCTCTAATAACGACAAGGAATAAAGATTACGGGAATCCATAGATGTTGAACAACAAGGATAAAGAGGAACCTAGTATTTCAACAACAACTTCAACAGAAATCATGTCGCCCATCAATCCTGAATTAACAATAAAACCGCCAAAGGGAGTAATACACAAATTGATGTTTAATTCTCGTGCCCGAGTAGCACAACACTATAATATAGTGGAGGATTTAGCTCAATCTCCATCCGTGATGTCGACTCTTGAGGTACTACAAAATTAGCACTCCAAAAAGTAGGCTTTATTATCAGCAATAGGTGGGATTGACCCAATGGATTCCAATCTTGTATCTTTTAATCATAAAGGATACAACCCTCAGTTACCAACTCAACTAGCTTTCCTCATTCAAGTGAAAGCCCTCAATAAAATTGTTCATAGAACAATTATTGATGAGGGGGCATCAACATGTATCATGTCGATGAGTTGTTGGAAAACTCTGGGGTCTCCATCTTTGTCGCGATCATCAACAACATTAAAAGAATTTGATGGACGAACATACACCTCGTATGAGATACTAAATAACTTGCAAGTTGAACTGGGGGGAAAAACAATAGCAATCAATGTTGAAGTCATCGATGGGAATCTTGATTATAACATCCTACTCGGAAGACCTTGGATATATGCCATGGCAGCTATTGTGTCGACCTACTTTAGGAAAATTGCATTTCCTTCCCGAGGAGGAATTACAATCATCGAACAACAAAATTTTCCCCAACAGCTCGCAAGTTATGGGAAGCATTCCAATTATCCATGGAAGCCTTAGCATGCTTCATAATATCGGAGTAGGCCTACTAAAAGACCCTATGTTAAAGGGAACTTTTACTCTACCGCCTCCTACCAATTTGGCGAAAGTGGCTAATGTAGGAACCTGCAATATGATATATTCCATTCAAAAGATGTCAGAAAACGATGTTAAAATGGATCATTCACAGGTTTTACCTCTAACCCCGCTAGAAATATTATAGCAATCAATGTTCTCAGCATGGGAGGCAAACCAGCATCAACACTCATCAAGCGTTTGGATAGATAGGTCTAAGGAATATGGCACCCCTTGAGATCCTTGGTTGCAAGTACACTCTACAGACGAAGGAATCATCCAATCGATGATGATTGATGGGGCACCATGGGAAGATTACCACCATCATTCCCCTCTTCCGACTTGGAAAGAAGATAATTCCGGCGACTTACACCATCCTTTTGTATTTGACTTTCTGACGAATACTGTAAACATGGTGGATTCCGAGAGAAACCTATCCAATATCGAAGAGACTATTGCCATAAATATCTCGAACAAAATAGATGTTGTAGAGAACATTCATGTTGGAAAATCTTGTTCTTCTTTCGAACTAGAAATATATAGCACTCTCTTTCACGAGTTTAGAGATGTCTTTTCTTGGTCATATGATGAAATTCCAGGTATCGACTCGAGCATAGTTGAACACAAGATTAAGATGTATCCAGATGTCAAACCGGTACGACAGCGGCTAAGGCAGGTGCACCCCAAGGAAGTCGTTGACATCAAGGCAGAAGTTAAGAAACGCCTCCATGTTGGTTTCATTTACCCTGTTCCTCTAATCGATTGGGTATTGAATATTGTTCCTGTGATGAATAAACAAGGAACGATTAGAGTGTGCATTGATTACAGGGATGTAAATCAAGCTTGCCCGAAAGACAACTACCCTACACCCTTCATCGACCAGATAATTGATGAATGTGTCGGATGCGAAATCTTTTCATTCATGGATGGATTTTCTGAGTATAATCAAATAAATATCTTCCGACAAGACCATTCAAAGACTGTATTCATTTGTTCGTGGGGCACATTCGCATATTGGAAGCTACCCACTGGTTTGAAGAACGCAGGGGAAAATTTTCAGAGAGAAATGAACTATGCTTTCCATGACATCAAAAACATCGTTCAACCTTATCTTGATGATCTCCCAGCTCATTTGCAAAAGCAGACCAATCATCCGCGCCATTTGAGAGTAATATTTCTACGTTGCCGACACTACAAGATAAGACTCAATCCGCACAAATGTCTGTTTTGTGTAAGTTCTGGTCATTTACTTGGCTTCATTGTCTCAAAGGATGGGATTCATCTCGACCCTTGCAATGTTCAGGAAATCATGGATTTACCTCCACCTTCAAGCCTGCTTCAGATTCAGAAACTCCAAGGGAAATAAAATTTCCTGAGGAGGTTCATTCCAAATTACGCCGAACTAGCTAAAGGTTATACTTGTCTTTTGAAAAAGTATGTACCCTTCATTTGGGACCATGTCGCACAAGCCTCCTTTGATGCTTTAAAGAAATCTCTAATACAAGCGTCATTAATGTATGCTCCTGATTATCAAAAAGACTTTAACATGTATCTCGCTGCAGCAGATATGACCATAGGAATGGTTTTAGTTTAAGAAGACAATGGAATTGAACATCCTATATATTATTTAAGCCGAAACTTAAATGATACGGAAATGAAATACTCCTACGTTGAAAAGCTCGCCCTTGTAGCTATTCCAGCAATACAGAGATTTCGACACTACATCCTCTTCAGGAAAACTACCATTTTATCAGATTGTAACCCCATGACTTATATATTTCTGCGAAAGTTGCTGGGGGGCAAGTATTCGAAATGGATACAAATTCTACAAGAGTTTGATTTGGAATTCAAAAAATCCAAATCAAAGAAATCCCTGGTATTCGCGGAGTTACTATACGATCTCCCATCGTCATCCAATGATGCAACATCCGAAGAAGCAATCGTGGATGAAAATTTGTTTTTGATATCTTCAAGCGATTTGTGGTACGGAGATATAATCGTTTATCTCCAAACACAAACATATAGGTTTAATACCTCATGCTCGGAACAACGACGTATTCGATACCAAGCAAAAGATTACGTAATCGTCGGTGATACTATTTACCGTCGTGGTATCGATACAGTTCTGTGGAGGTGCCTCACCCTTGAGGAGGCCGAAAAAGTCCTAAATGACTACCATTCAGGTGCGTGTGGGGAGCATCAATCTGGTAATGCTACGGCACAAAAATTTTTACGAGCAGGATACTTTTGGCCAAAAATTTTCAAAGATTACATAACCGTAGTTAGAAGTTATCATGCTTGCCAAATTTTCGATAACAAAACCAGAAGACCACCTGCACCGCTGCAACCAGTAGTAGTTGTTGGGCCATTCGCTAAATGGGGCATACATTTCATGACATGTAACCCCACCTCGACTGGGGGGCATGGGTACATAATAGTCACAGTGGACTATTTTACCAAATGGGTCGAGGCAATGCCTACATTAAACAACAGCAGCAAAACGACGGCCCTTTTCTTTTTCAATCACATAGTCACCAGATTCGGTGTTCCACAGGCCATAATCATAGATCATGGATCGCATTTTTACAATCACATGATGGTTGAGTTGGCTACCAAATTAGGACTATCCCACGACAGCTCTACTCCGTACTATCCGCAAGCTAACGGACATGTTGAAGCAATCAACAAAGTCCTAAAGCGCATGCTACAAAGGATGATCAGAGTCCACAAACGGGATTGGCACCTAATCCTGTACTTGGCCTTGTGGGCATACCAGACATTGGTAAGAAATGCAACCGAATTCACACCTTTTCAATTAGTGTATGGTCTGGAAGCAATCTTACCAGTTCAATGTGAAATCTCATCCCTCAAACTTGCAGTCGACCTTCTCCCTAGAACCTCAGAAGAAGAGGCTCATTTCTTGGAACTAATCCATTTGGATGAAACCCATCGTGATGCAGCTTCAGCTAACGAGGCTCAGAAGAAACGATTCAAAGCACAGTTCGACAAGAATGTCAAACCTCGCGTCTTCTCAGAGGGTGACCTGGTTTTACTTTATGACCAAGAATCTGATAAATTGGGAGCATGAAAATTCAAATCGTTATGGATGGGTCCCTATATTGTTAAACGAATATTAGCAAAAAGAGCCTATGAGTTGATGGACTATGATGGGATTCCACTGGCGCAACCTCAGAATGGGTTGTACCTCAAGCGTTACTATGCTTGATTTCGCATAGTAATCCTTGTGCTTTTGTTATATTTTTCTTTTCGCTATGAGCATTTGATTTGGTTAAGTAATCCACTTTTTTCATTCGTTGCATATGTCGAACCTACTAGAATCATTCGTTGGATATGCCGACGGGGCAAGTCGTAGTTCGCGAAATCTGTCTTCTGCGGCATGGGCCATTTTCAATCCCAACGGCGAATTAGTAAGTTTTAGAGGAGTGTATATTGGTAGGTCTACAAATAATATCGCTAAGTACAGCACATTGATAGAACTCCTTTCTGATGCCATCACACATGGTATATGCCGACTTATCCTTAGGCTAGACTCACAGCTCGTCATTCTACAACTTACTAGTATCTATGCTGTACGAAATCCAGGTATCTATCGCATGTTCCTAAGGGTCAAAATTTTGGAAAGGCAGTTTGATTTCATCCAATATCAACATATTTCCAGAAGTTTAAACACATTAACAAACTCATTGGCAAATTATGTGTTAGATAGACATTTGCGACATTTATAAAAAGAAGCATCACATCAATATATGCAGTAGGATTATGTAACTGTACCGAAATAAAGCTTTGAAAATCAAAAATATATTCCATAATTGTTTATAGTCTTTACATAATGTTGTGTGACCAAGACAAAATTGGTCAAATGACCCAAAACTAAAAATGCTAGGGGGCACCCTAGTCTAATGATGCTGGTGATAACAAGTCACCGCCTGTCCAATCATGCGTAAGAGCCTAGACCATCGACTCGACACTCCGGTAGTGTGTCACTCAAGCTAGTGGAACTGGGCCAACATCTGCATGAGCACATGAGTTTTGATTAGTCTTGATCATAAGAATATAAGAACATTATAAACAAAAATGAACAAAGATATGGTCAAAAGAAAATTACCCATGACACCCCACTACTCTCCAGCCGGCAGCACTAAATCCGGATCACCTTGGAAATCCATACCAGCATATGTGAATCTGGCATAGACCATCTCCTGACGGTCAAACCACTCGAAGAAGGTCTCAGAAAAAGAAATTTGGGGCTGACCAGCGTGACGAGACATGAGATCGACCCATCTCTGCATCCGTGGTTTGGTCGGTGGAGGTAGGCCAAGTGATATATACTGTGGCTGCATCAGTGGGATTCGCTCCAAGGTGAAAGAAATCAAAATAGAACCATAACCAAAGTTCTTGGATCTGCCGCTCTTCACGTTGGTCAATTGTTCCTTCATCACATAAAGTACTGCATCACACCAATTGAACACCTTCGGTTCTAGGCATTATAAAGAATACTGCATATAAGATCAGTTGGCTATATGAAGAGCAGAACTACCAGCCAGTCTAGCAAAAGTAAACAGGATGGTCCACAAGGGCTGGTCAGTGACATCTCGGATGTTGATCTTGCCATCCGCACTCGGCTGAGATCCCTCTCTGCAATGTCGGGGAATGTACTCCCTCACGGACTCAGCCCCACAGGCAGAGCCTGATAATGAGAGAGGGGCACCATGCCTCGATAAACCGGTCAGAAAATAGATGTCCACCACTATCAAGTGTATCGATTTTCCCCTAATCTGGAATACGTGGTTGATAGGATCCCAGGCATTGAGGAAATACTGCAACAAACTGATTTGTTTCCTCATGCTAGAGATACGGAAAAACTTCAAAAGGCCACAGTTTCATAATGCAGCCACTGTGCCCGGATCATGTAAAGCAATAGAGTCCTCTTCTTCATGCTCACGTTCTCGCCATGTAACAACCATTTTTCTCTGATGAATCTCTGAAAAACAAACAAGGGAAGGGTCAGGATCTTCATTTGGTGAAAACAGGAAAAAATTTTCCTCCCTGTGCCCATCGCACCCCAGCAAGTGTACTAGGAGCGATGCATAGTGACTAGTCATGGAGACATCAGTATGCATTGCACCTTTCGACTAAGGAAGGGTGCGATGATCCTAGGGCAAGTTCTTCAAACCCCAGGGGCTCAACAGGATAGGGAAATGAGCTCAAAATCCAAAATGAAAGGCATGTAATGAAAGAGCACAAGTGTAACTCTTACCTGGTTCAAACGGTGTCGAGAATCGTCCACAGAATCTCCCGGAATCCGTTGGTGAAAATCAGGGGGGAAAAGCACCTCCAGAGCTCCAACAAACCAAATTCAAATGAAATTGTAAAATGAGAGGTAAAAGTCACTTTTAATTTAGTATGCACGTAATTCAAGTAAAATATTAGTGTTTTTTCACTCATTTATCAAGCATATGTTTTCATTTCTAATCGGTTTGATGAAGCAAATGAATAGGTAGTACAATCTTTGAAAGAACAAAACATTAAGGGTAAATCAAAAAATCAATGACCATCATGGCGAGCAATGTTGTCGCAGAGTTCAAGCTCGTTAAAAAATAAACTCTCCACGAGCAGTTTTAGCACATAGTTCAAGCTCGTTAAAAAATAAACATAAGTTATGAGAAAGTGTTTCCCCCAGCGTTTAAACTCATTAAAAAAATGAACCGGTAAATAGCCATTGTGAATGCCTTATCACGAGATTTTGAGCCTTGGTCATGTTCTCGCCATCACCTCCACTCTATTTTTAGCCAATCATTCACCCCCATATGATTGTTTACCCCTTCGAGGAACATCTACAAAGAGTGATTCTGCTACCCATCCTTGTGACACTGCCGTGATTCGAAAATTCCAAATCTTACCTGGAATCAGCTGCTACCCAAAACCATCACTCACTCCTCGAAAACGACTCTTTTTTAAACTCTTTTCACCTAACTCGTAAAATATGAAAAGATTGTCGGGAAATTCACCTCTCCAGCTTGTTAAAAAGCATCGGAAGTGTTATCCCTCCTCTAGATTTTAATCTTTTTGGACCGGAGGGATTATTACACAAAAAGATCAAACGCTTGTCTTGTTCGGCTCGTTAAAACTATCGAAAATTCATCCCTTTTGTATTATTTTACGCTTTTTCGGACTTAAGGGATTATACAATGAAAAAGAATCTTCGGAGTCTTCTTTTCGTTTCATTCAGACTCTCTAAAATTGAAAGAGACCGAGTTATCTTTGTCATTAAACTTGTTAAAACCAAATAGTGACAAACTCATCCAAATGTACGAGAACAAATTTCATTGTCGCTAGGCTTGCTAAAATATAGCGACAGGTTCGCTTGAAGGGCAGATTATAGAACAAGCATATGTTATCCTCCTCAAGCTTGACAAAAAAAAAGAGGTACTGGTTAGCAATGACTGGGGAAAATTGGGAAGAAAACTTGAAGAAACTTTATTGGTAGCAAGTCTCTCTTGAACATGAAACTTTCCTTCTGCATCCATGTCGGGTTGGGTTGTTCCGTTCACTGGTCATCAGCATTGGTCCATAACACCATCCATCTCTAAGGTTAACGCTACCAACCCATTGTTAGTGTCACCGATATGTTCGAGAGAAGTCATTCAGACAATTCACCTGTGTCTCACCCACTGCAATACATTCATGCTTCATTCCTTCATGACTGCCACCCTGAACCCTATATCGCCAGTTTGTTTTCAACTCCAAAATCATTTACTTTGTTCTGTGTCTTTGATGTGGGATTCGTTGAGGCCCTCCTACAATGGGTCACTTCTTGTCGACATCAACTCATTATCCAAGAAGTTGACTTAGGAACAACCCTTTCAGTACTTTGAAGCTTGCATGCCTCAGTGGCAAGTTCCTCACTTTCGGCAATAGGTTTACATCAATGGCCTTTGACCGAGAGATTTAACATGGTGTTCAACGCCAAAGTCCCTTTTTACACCACTGATTTGTACTGTAGTACCCTGGAATGGTCAATTCATTATTGGTGATTCCTCTCGCCGCCTGGTAACAACTACATATTGGCTGGTAATCAGGTGATGTCTTTCCATGTTCGACTCCAAAACATTTTTCACATGGATTGACTTGTACTCCGAGTGAAGATTGAACAAGTTTTGAAGACCTCGGATCTAGTTTCATCCATCCAGGCTGAGATATATTCAGGAATATAAAAACATCCAGTGTACATCATTGCCGAACAGATGAGAATGATGTGTCCATATCATCAGTCTGTTACACAGACGATTGTCTGTCCTATGTACAGGAAAATGAATTTACAAAGCTGAGCATGGGAATGTCTGCCTCAGCTAGATCATGAAAAATGTTGTCAAAATAATGTATTGTATTGTATCTTATTACGAGTCACCTCCCAACTCATAAAAACTTCAGATCCTCATAGTAAAGCATTTCACCCAACATCAAAAAGATTAACGACCTCATGCTTTAGGGGGCAACTGTTATATACATTTTTGGTCACTTCAACCGCAATCATAAATGTCCATAAACTAAGGGGTCCTAAGTCCCTAAAAGCATTGCTTCACTACCTAAAGGAACAAGCTCAACTAATTACATCATCTCCTAGAAGTTCTCCACTAAAAACTGCTCATAAATTGTTAAAACTGGGCCATACTGAAAGCTCAATGCAGAGGGTGTGATGCATATCACCTTCCTAATGTACAGGGTGCGATGCATATTGAATTTCTCCTCTGTAGGGTGTGATGGTTGGGAATGGACAAATGGCAAGGACAAAAATGCGAGGTGGAAGATCATGGAATCTTCCAAAAGCTTCCCCTCTAACACTTGCCACTCCATTTTCGACCAGGGATGAGTAAGAGATCATCATTCTCCAAGTGGAAGCAGGAACTAATTAGAGAGAAAGACACTAATCAAGATCCAAAAAGATGACTCACCTCTCTGTAATCATCTATATATGGATCCCTCATCACAGAGATCCAAAGGTTGGAATTTTGTATCTTATAGAGAAGTGTTGTTGGTATTCTGGTGTACATTTGGGTGATCTAGCTTTGGTTGAGGTGAAGAAGGGCTTCTTAGCTGGAGGATGATGCTGGGTCAGAGCACATGGTTGTAATGTTCATGTGACTTTTCATCTAAATGAAGTTATTCTTGTTTCCTTCCATATTCTTTTGTACTTGTTTATATATGCATGTATACGGTTAATGCACATCTGATCTTGCATTATTTATGAATTTAGATCCTTGTTTCTTGCATAGTAGTATGTTTTTGTGATTCTACAGGTCCTCCTTTTGAAGCTAGGCAGACAAAGAAGAAGCGAAAAAACTCTATCAAGAAGGAGAGGAAATCGAGCACAAGACTCAGGTTGACCCTCTTGGTTCTCTTCTCATCTATTTTCATAAAAGGAATCAATAGTAGGCTTTGATTGTTTGTTTCTAAGATAGCAACCCATCTTAGTGGGAATAGCAGCATCCGAGTGGACACTATTCCCGTATAACAGTGAGGGGTGAAAAATGTCATCATAAGTTGATTGGTGATGGTAAAAATAGCCTTTGTCACCAAAAATGAAATGTCATAAAAGGTGGCGTCGCCAAAAGTATATGTGTTGTGGTGACATTCGAAGTTCATCACCAATAATGACTTATAAAGATGGATAACAACTGTTTCCATTTCATATGAGCAATGGTGATGGACCATAGCCTCGGTCACCACAAACTGAACGTCACCAAAGGTGGAGTTGCCAAAAGTATAGGTGTTATGGTGGCATTCAAGTTTCATCATGAATATTGATTATAATGATGGATAGTGACTATCACCATTTGATATGAAATACAATGATTTATTGTGATGGATCATTCATGGCCGTCATTATTGGTGCATATAAATGGTGACATTCAAGGTCAGTCACGAATAATGACTTTAATGATGGATAGTGATCATCACCATTTCATATCAACAACGATGATTTATGGTTACAGACCTTTCATGACCGTCACTATTGATGTGTATATAAGGTGGCGTTCATTGACCATCACCATTTCATATTTTCTTGAGGGTCAAAAAATGTCACCATAAGCTCATTGGTGATGGGAAAGAGAGCCTTTGTCACCAAAAATTGGTCGTTGTCATTCCATATGGATGTCAGGGCATGATGGAATCAAACCACAAACCTCTTGCTTGTAAAGTAAATGCTCTTCCATTGAGCTAGCACCCTTTAAAAAATTAGAATTTTAAAAATTAGACCTTGAAACTTCATAAATTGTAAATTCTACAACTTTCAATAAATTAAAGTCTTGGAAATGTTTTACTAAATAAGCAAAGCAACATCGAAGCTACAGGTCCCCACCTAATGGTTATGGAAGTTATGAAATGTGGGTGGAGGGAAAAATAGTTACGTATAAGAGAATCAATATGTTAAGTTTAATACTCAATTAGAAGTGAAACTATATATGTTAATATAAGAAATTTTCTTATTGTCAATGATGAGCACTTGTAGTAGACAATATTATGTTAATCTTATGGTTGATTTGTCATGGATTCTATGCTAGTTATATGCATGGTTATATTATGTGCCCTTGCTTTGGATCTTTTTCATGATTTGATAAGTGATTGAATGGTTGGTGAATGGATAGGCTAACAAGTGTTGTTGCAACTACCTTGAGAGGGAATTGAACCTTGTTGACGATTCTTTGATGAAGTTAAAATATATGATGATTAAATATGCATTCATGACCTATAGCATTTACGTTTACCATATGTTCGGTGAAATGTTTATTATGTGTCTCAAATGTTTTTAGAAAGATATATCCCTAGTATTTATTTTTTGTACTCGTTATCACCTAAGACATGACTCTAGAAAGTTTTGGGTAATTCTGGGTAGTGACCTATATGCCAGCCTAGAAGAGTGGCATAGATCTCTCCACCGAATGTAAAGAACAAGAATGTTCCAGTGATAATCACATGTAGGAACGCTTGCAGGTGCGGTTGGAGTCTTCCAACCATAGGCACAATGTGTCAAGGGTGTGTTTGGGAGGTAAATCTTCTAAAAAAATGTTCCATCTCAGGGATTAATTGCTGAGAAATATAGGTCATTAGCATTAGATGACTTCTCTTCTATTAATTACTACTTGTGAATGTTTTTTTCTTCTATATATTGGAATTTTATTCTTATTAGAGTATTAGTTTTCTTCTTCATCGAACAATGACTAATGTATGAACATAAATTCACAAGAGACACAACATGTAGGCTATGAGCCAGGGCGAAGAACCTCTCACTCTTTGAGAGGAAAACCTGCACAAATTTTTCTTATAGATATTCCAATTGAAGAATACCAAGACCAAGACCCTTGATGTAGTAGCCTCTCCAAGACCAAGACACAAGTCCTCTTCCATATTCGCATTCACTCTTTCTTGGTTCCTTCTACTTCATATTTCGCACCATACGTGATGATAGCCAACTGTGATTGCTGTGGTTTTCAATGCAAATAAACCTTCTCCTTTAACAATAACACCGAATTCTAAACCAAAGTCACTGCCAAGTTTTTGTGCCATCAAGACCTTCTTTCTTGTAATAGTAATGAGACCTTGTCACTATGATTCAAAGTTGCTTCTCTTATTTTCATTGTAATGTATCTATCTGAAGCTCATAAAGAGATGTTTTGTAGATTGATTTCAACCATTACTGCCCCTTCCTTTCTTCCTCGTTGTCTCTTCCTTTTCTATCTGAACATGACATCCTAAATTCAACCTTATTCGCTATCACTGTGACCTGAATATCAGAGGGACCTGAATCTCTTACTAGATTGTAGCCTTCATCAAATTTTGGCCTTCTTTGATCTAGTTATGCGAATCCGAGATAACCTAAAGTTGTCTTCCATCATAGTCATCCAAAAAAATGAGAGAAGGATGTTCAAATTACTGTTTTTGCGTACTGGCCTGAGGTTGCTATTTATAATGGTTTATACGTCATATTAAGCTGACATGTACTTCTGAATAGGTATGTCTCTATAATGGGAAGCTGACATGTACTTATGAATAGGTATGTCTCTATAATGGGAAGCCGACATGAGTTTTTCACTTCATCTTGAACCCGACATGAAGAGAGGACTTTGTGCTTTTCGTTGAAGGGATATATAGACTCATATACAATTAACACATGCTTAAGAAGATCTCTTCATACATGACATTTTCTATGACTCTAATGATAAATCCTAAGGATCTCAATGGGAGCCAACTAGATAAAATAAAGTATCTTGCTCATGAAACCCATGAAGCAAGGCTTACAATAATAATTTTATTTTTATTCTTTTACATCATTTACAAAAGTCAAAATTAGATCTGATTATGAAGACTGAACCTAGTTACATTTTCGACACTCCTTATTAATTAGGAAAGTATTCATAATGGTACTTGGTCATTCTGAATCTGGAGAATTTCTCATAAGAAGAATAAGATTCGTAACCCATTTGTTTAGCATCATATCAACTAGCATTTTCACATATAAATGCCTTGCTAACATCTCTATCTCTCCACAAGATCTAAGCTCAATGCTGGTGAGACCAATGATCTGTAGACACTTTCATCAGTGTCTCTCTTCGAGCAGACTCTACCTGGCTAGTCAAGATATGTCCCATGAGGACTATTCTTATATTGGAATCCTCGATCCTAAAATATTATTTGTCCTTCATGACAACTCTTCTATTGGATTCCCTATCTCATCCTCAAAGAGTATTGGATGCCAAATTATTACTGAATCCTCTCATTTTGTCTTTTGAGGTGAAGAACAAAATGATGTATCTCTCTCTCCTTCTCAATTAGGGAGGACATATCTATTCCATCAAACGAATTTACTCATTCCTACACACGAAATGTACCTAATCTCCCCCTTGGATTAGGAATTTCCAAGTTTATTTCAAGTAAGAAACTTTCCATGCTCCCTCTCAAAATAGGGGCCTTCAACAACTCCTCGGGTGGAGATGATGGGACAACTAGTTGCTTAAAGAGCTCCATTCTTCAATGTCATGAATTTATTCTTTGTTGTGGAGTCTTCATCCTTTGGGGAATGCTTCATAGGGAACATACCATACATCACTTTAATCCATTAGTCATGTCATCATTCATTTCATCGGAAAGTGATGATATCAGTCTTCATATGGAATTGCTTCATGTTATGCTACCTTCATCGGCCTTTCCTTTCCAGAAGGTTCTTGCATCCTTCTACATAGTTCTTCATGGAAAACATTCATATTTCTTTTCCTTCAGTAGCCCTACATACACCCATCTAGATACTAGTTCATAAATAATGAATACTTTAAAACATAATTACCTTGTGATGATATTTCATCATGACATGTTCTTGTAGGCATCAACATCCTGCATACATGTTGATGCATCTCCTTAAAGATATGTATTGTCAAGGGTCGCCATATTTTTCCAAATTTTCATTCGAGTCTTCATATCTTTTTGGAAGATATCATCGTCAAATATGTTGGGTGTGGAGCTTGATTATCTTCTTTATTTAAAGGTATCACCACATTGGACCCCAGTTCGTAATGTGGCGGTAATGCTGCCCGTAAAATATACGCTACAAGGGGGGTCCAGGGGGGTTGGCAACCCCGAAGCTAAAAATAGATGTAAAATTTCCTTGTAAAATGTTGTAATTTCATAGTCGATCTGGGTCGTTCATTAGGGAGAGATCCGACGATAGAAGTTATGTTTAATTTAGGGTTTTTTTCCCTAGAAGGAAACCACTCACTATATATGAGGGAATTTTATTACATCTATGTAGATCCGTATTTTGAGAGAGAAAAAGAGAGGATATTGTGTGAGAGAAAAGAGGGAATTATAGTGGATCTGTTGTAGGTTGTATCTCTTCAGTTTGCAGGTTAATATAAGAGGAAGCACTGGTTGTTTCTCCCTAGATGTAGCCCAAATTCGGTGAACCACGTATATTTGTGTCTCTCTTATTTTATGTGTTTTCTGTGTTTGTATTTTTGAAATATATTTTATGTGCTCCATTTCTCTGAAATATATAATTTTCTAACAACTGGTATTAGATCTGAAGGCCTATTTAGCTGATAAACTCATAAGAGAGAAGGGTTCCTAGTTTGAGTGGGAGCAATGGCGGAAGATGGTAGGTTTAGTGTCTAAAAATTTAAGGACCAAAACTACCAACTATGGAAGATGTCGATGGAATATTATCTATATCAGAGAGACCTATACCAACCATTGAGTGGAAAGGAGAAGAACTTGATGAGTATGATAGACAAAAAATGGGATATTTTCGATAGAAAGGCACTTGGAACAATACGACTGTGCCTAGTATCGTCAGTAGCATTTAATATTTCAAAGGAAACAACAATAGAGGGTTTAATGTCGACATTGGCGAAACTATATTAAAAACCCTCGGCCTCAAATAAGGTATTTCTTATGAAGCGTTTATTTAATATGAACATGTCAGAAGGTGGATTTGTCGCTGATCATTTAAATGAATTCAGTACAGTTACTAGTTAGTTAAGTTCTGTATGGGTAACTTTTGATGATGAAGTTAGAGCTTTGTTATTTTTTTGCTCATTGCCAGAAAGTTGGAATGGTCTAGTCATGGCCATTAGCAAATCTGTCTCTAGATATAGTGCTTTAAAGTTTGATGATGTTGTCGGTGCAATCCTTAGAGATGAAATGCGACGGAAATACTCCGGTGAGACATCAGGTAATGCTTTGACTGCAGAGACCAGGGGAAGAAAAATGGAAAGAGGAAATAGCCTAGGATATCGTAGTAAGTCAAGGAAAGGAAGATCTAAGTATAGATCGGGGATAGTGTGCTGGAAATATGGGAAGAAAGGACACCTGAAGAAGGACTGCAAGCCTCGAAAGGGAAAAGAAGGAGATGTGCAACAAGAAAACAATCATGAAGAAAATGTGACGGGTGATGTGTTGTAAGATGCTTTGAATCTTTCTTTAGAAAATGTTATTGATGCCTAGGTGTTATATTTAGGGGCCTCATTCCATGCCACACCTGATATGAAACATTTTCATGATTATGTTCAAGGAGATTTTGGAGAGGTTCGATTGGGTGATGATAAACCATGTAAAATCATTGGAATCTATACAATTTTCATAAAACAACAGAGTGGAAATCAATGGCTATTAAAGGAGGTAAGGCATGTTCCTGATCTGAAGAAAAATTTTATTTCAATAGGGCAGTTGGGAGGGGAAGGCTACTACTTTTACAGATAAACCTAGAAGTTCACTAAAGGATCCCTGGTAATAGCAAAAGGAGAAAAGGTCGGTACATTGTATTTTTGCAATGGTATTTCTAACTCTATTAATGCTTTAACCTCTATAGGAGAAGATACGACATTGTGGCATCATAGGTTCGTGCACATGAGTGAGAAGGGGATGCATATTATTCACTCAAGAAATTTGTTGTTACGTTTGAAGCATGTTGATTTAAAATTCTGCGATAATTGTGTTTATGGAAAATAGAAGAGAGTCGGATTCCTCAGAGGTGGGAAAGAAAAGAAGAGAAAAAAATTAGAGCTTGTGCATACGGATGTATGGGGACCTACTCAGGTATCATCTCTTGGTGACTCTCATTATTATGTTAATTTTATTGATGATGCAACCAGAAAAACCTGGATTTATTGTATTTTAAATAAATATGATGTATTTGATACTTTCTAGAAATGGAAAGATTTGGTTGAAAATGAGACAGGAAAAAGGCTGAAGTGTCTCAGATTAGACAATGGAGGTGAAAATTACAGCAAAGAGTTTGATAGGTACTATTCAAAGAATGGAATTCGCAGAGAGAAGACAGTTCCAGGAACACTGCAACAAATGGTGTGTTAGAAAGGATGAACTGGACAATCATGGAGCGTGCAAGGTGCATGAGATTGCATGCAGAGTTTCCTTTACAATTTTGGCCAGATGCCGTAGATACTATTGTTTACCTAATAAACAAAGGGCCTTCAAGTTCCTTCGATGGTGGTATTCCAGAGGAGGCATGAACAGGTAAAAAGGTAAACTACTCATTTTTAAAAACTTTTGGTTGTGAAGCATTTGTCCACATTAATAAAGAAAATAGAACAAAGCTTGATACAAAATCAAAGAAATTTATTTTTATTGGATATGGTGTTAATGATTTTGGTTATCGCTTTTATGATTATGAAAAAGACAAAATCATTAGGAGCAAAGATGTCATATTCAACGAAAAGGTTTTGTATAATGATGAACTATAGGAAAATAAACAAGAAAAAGAAAATAGAGAATACACAGTGCTTGATGAGATCACAGAAAAAGTGATGGTGCCTGAAAATCATAATGATCAATGGCCAGAACAATAACCACAATAGCAACAAGCACCTCAAACACCTAAAAGTGGTGTTAGAAGATCTACTCGGATAAGCAGACCCCTTGAACGGTACTCTCCTTCATTATATTATGTATTGTTGATTAATTCTGGTGAACTAGAATGTTATGAAGAAGCAATGCTGGTAGAAACCAGGAAGAAGTGGGAGCAAGCCATGAAAGAAGAGATGGACTCCTTAGCACATAACCAGACTTGGAACTTAGTCAAGTTGCCTCTAGGAAAAACAACATTGCAAAATAAATGGGTTTACAAGTTGAAGGAAGAAGATGGAGGTAGAAAAAGTTATAAATCTAGACTTGTGGTGAAAGGGTTTGCACAGAAAAAGGGTATATATTTTGATGAGATATTTTCTCCTATTGTTAAAACGACTTCAATTGGAACTATTTTAAGTCGATTAGCAGCTGAAGAATTGCATCTTGAGCAGTTAAATGTAAGGATAGCCTTTATCCATGGGGATTTGGAGGAAGAGATATATATGCAGCAACCATAAGGATATGAGTTAAAAGGGAAGGAGAAACTAGATTGTTGGTTGAATAAGATCTTGTATGGGTTAAAATAGGCTCCAAGGCAATGGTATCTAAAATTTGATAGGTTTATGTCTGAACAAGGTTATACTAGATGTCACTCTGATCATTACGCCGTAAGGGGTTTCCCTATGAAATCAACTCTCCTCTCTGCCTATATGTCATCTTGTAAGCCACACGATTATGTGTTAGATGATTGCAACAATTTTAGCCGTTGATTCAAAAAGGTTGCCCAAACGATTTGGGCGTTTCATTTGGCACCGGGTTGAATCAGCACTGTGATGGTGGGTGGCAGACATTTCCAGTTCTTAATGGTAGTCATGGGCATCGTGGCCTTCATGGCAGTAGCAGGAAGCAGCGTCGGCGAACACGATTCACAGCCGCCCTGTTCCTCTCCCGACTGCACAACCCCCCTCATAAGTATATTACCATGTGTAGACTACATTACTGGAAATAATAACACCAGCTCACAGCCGACCAATGACTGCTGTTTATCAATCGCTGCCATCCTCGGTAGGTCCGACTGCCTTTGCCAGCTTTTCTGTAGCAGCGATTACCTTGTCTTTCCAATAAATCAAACCCTCGCCTTCTCGCTCCCTGCGGCCTGTAATATCAACGCTTCCGCCCCAAATTGCACAGGTACAGGGCATCTAGGCTCTTTCTTTTGCAGATCCTTGCAATCTTTATCGCAAGATTCAAAATCTTGACCGACATGAAGATTAGAACGATTTTTAGTTAAATTTAATGTGCTCGTGCAGATATTTTCTTTACGACCGTGGTCGACCGTGCTCCTCAAAGCCCAGATATCGCAATTTTAATTGAAATTCTCGAGAATTTATCTGACATGTTATTTTTATGTAGATACCACATCGTTCGTTTAAGCTCAAATTCTTGAAAACTTATACCACATTTTCTTTTAAAATCGGGGTTAGAGCTTCCTTTTTTTCCGTTTATGTTGAGAACACAGGAGATCGTTTGTTTTAGTTTAAGTTCTTGAAAATTTGAGAGCGGCAATTTTTCTGCAACATCTATCCGGCATTCCTCCTTTAGGATCTACTTTGAATACAGATGTTCCTTCCTTACCTTTTTAAATTCCTAATGATTTATGGAACAATTTTATTTATTTTAACATACGAGCCTGCAGGTTTTTCTTCCTATAGTTTAAATTCTTGAAATCTATCCTGCACTTTTCTTTTGAAACTTAACTTTATCGCGTAAAAACTAGAGAGCTCAGAGCATCTGTTCGTTTCAGTTTAAATTTCCTGAGAAATTATCAAACATTTTATTGAAAAATTATTTGTCATTTTTCTATCAAAACCTCTATTTAATTAAAAAAAAAATCAAGAACGCAGTTTAGTTTAAATTAATGAAAATATGCAGCATTTTTCTTTTAAAACGAGCCTTTAGGATGAGAAAATATAATAAATAAGGATGAGAAAATATAATAAAGAAGCTCGAGAACACCTAATAAAGAAGGTTGCGTTAATTTTAGTCAAAATGCTTGGAAATTTATGTTACATTTTCTTTTATAACCGACGGTCTGCGGAGAAATCTTGAAAGTTTGAAGGTTTTCCTTCGTTGTAGTTCCAATTTTTGAAAATTTATCCGGCATTTTCCTTTTAAAACCTACCGCTTATGGGGACAAACGTAGGCACATTTCGTTTGTTTTAGTTTAAATTCATGAAAAAATTACCAGAAATTTTTGTTACAAACCCTACGTTTATAGCAAGAAAAAGTAAGAGAACTTTCATCCGTTTGGTCGTTTGCTATTGCGTTAAGAATTTATTCCTTTTTATTTAATACCTTGCTATTGCGTTATGAATGTCTGTTTCTTTATTTCATCTTTGGCTCTAAAGCAGAGTTGCTCAGAGAAAATACGCTCAGGTGCGGAACACCGCCTCAAGCACAACACTTACCGCAGCCGCCTCGAACATCAATAGGCTCGCCATCTCCATCCGTTTCTTTGACAGGTAAACGAAAGATTTTGTATGTTGCAGTGGAGGATATGTGTATCAAATTGAAATATGAAAGGAATTTGATTTTCTGGTCCTCGTGTTAACGTGTCGCTAGTTCCATCTTCAGATACAGACTATACGGTTTCGGCACAATGCCCGGAGAGTAGTCACCCACAAGCAAAAGCTACGCAAAAACATGAGAGTGGAGCCGGCGGAATTGTCACACCAGTGATCATGGGGATTATTTGGCATCTCGTTATTATCACCATCTTGGAATGAATATCAATTATTTTAGGGTAGATGGATTGGAAGTATTAAATTTTGAGATGAATATTGTTTATGTCTTTTTAATTCTGTAAAATTTAAATTTCAGAGAAAATACAACAGCCCTCCGGCGGTCCTCGTATGCCATAATTATTTTAGAATGGTTAAAATTTAATTGTGATGGAGATTTAGTTTTGATGGTTCAAATATGTGATCCTACATATGGAGCTAACGAAATAATATTTTGATAGTTTTTATTAGCCGAGCTATGCCATGCTCCTCTAATGTATCCAATTTTATCGGATGTTTCAGAAAGGACAATTCCTTAGGTGAAATTTAAAAACTGTAAACTTGCCTTTTCAAGGGCAGAGAATGTAATAATGTTACATCATAAGTTCGGTTAATTTGGTATCTGGTTCTCTTAACTTTGTTTTTAAATTATGCTTCAGAATTTGATTTTACAATTACTTTTTATTTGATTTATTTTAATAAGGAATTTTTATCTTTTTAATTATATTAAATATAAATGCTATATTTTGAATTATATTAATATAACTCATTATGATTAAATTATATTTTTTTAATTATTAAAATTAGGTCAAAATTACCAAAATATATAAATGTTATATTTGATATATAATAATAATTAATAAAAATAAATTAATTTTTAATTACCTTGTAAGGCGTTTCCCTATGAAATCAACTCTCCTCTCTGCCTACCTGTCATCTTGTAAGCCACACGATTATGTGTTAGACGATTGCAATAATTTCAACCGTTGATTCAAAGAGGTTGCCCAAACGATTTGGGCGTTTCATTTGGCACCGGGTCGAATAGTTTCATCCCCGCACTATGTGTTAAAGGTTATTCTTCAAAACCTTATGGGATGAGAATGTATCAGGTTTACGGCGGCGACCGCAGCAGCCCCCTTCTGGAGGACAGCGGGAATGACCTACTTTGCTTATGCCAACGTATGCGCTTCCATGCTCAGAGGTTGCCTAAGGAGCCCTACAAATCTAATGCCATCTCGCGCGAGAAGGTTCATTATACTGTCACGAAGTGGGTCGAGCGAAAACCAGAAAAACCAGGTACCCACCATTTCTTTTGACATACTTTGGCTTGAACTATTTTCATCAAAGCCCCATTGGATTATATAGATCAGATGCAATCCCCTTTCTTTTTAAACAAACCCCCATTTGGATGCCATTCTTTCAAATTTCAATACCAACAAGAGATTAATCTGAGATCCATCAGCAGGACTTGAACAAGATTACAGTAGGTTTCAATGTATATTGTAACTGGATTCAGGATTTAGGTTAGTTGACCTAGAATTATTATTTCTGATACAATGATTCTGATTATCACAGTGCATATGCCCTCCCCATTTCTGGAATGTAGCTAGCTCACAGGCTACAACACTCTCAAAAGAGCCCTTTAGGTGATAAATCGAGCTGAAAGGCTGCATCAACAATGTGAACTGTATGAAATATCTGCTCACAACTAAATTCAACTTCCCGGAAGACTCTATAGTTACTCTCACAGGTATTTAGTTATTAACTGTTTCGATGATCATAAATGGTTTCAATTCGTCTAATTTCCAGATGTCTCATATATCAATTTCATACCCACCTGTTATTGTTATCTGGTGTTCATTACCTGACCTGTGTAGTTTGAATTTTTGCAGAGAAAGAAAATGATTCCAAAAGAATCCCTACAAAACGAAACATCCAGAGGTGGATGAGTTGGCTGGTGAAGGATTGTCAACCTGGGGATTCTATGGTGTTTCATTATTCTGGGCATGGCTCTCAGCAAAAAGATTACATTGACCACGAAGTTGATGGCTACGACGAAACGCTGTTGCCTCTTGACTTTGAGACGGCGGGGATGATTGTGGACAATGAGATCAACGATACGCTGGTAAAACCCCTTCCTCCCGGAGCTCGACTGCATGCAATCATCGATGCTTGCCATAGTGGCATTGTTCTAGATTTACCCTACGTCTGCGTCTTCAACCCCAGGTCACTACTTCTAAGATTCAATCCATGTCTGGTTCTCAACTTTTCTTTAGCAGTATATCCATCTGTTTTCTAAAATTAATTGTTATAATTTTATTATGCTGACAAATTTAGCGGAGGAAAATGTGCGTGGGAGGACCATACACCTCAAAATGGTATGTGCAAAGGAACAATGGGAGGTGAAGCAATATCTTTTAGTGGATGTGATGATGACCAGACCTCTGCAGATACTAAGGTAAGATTATCTTTAAGAGGTTAGAATATTTTGGATAATTAAATATTTTGGAAATATGGAAGATAGGAATAAAATTAATCATGGGTATACTGGGAGAAAAGTGACAATGAGTGACGAAGCTTCCGTCCCTAACACATATACGTTTAAAAAATGAATTATTATTTCTGATACAATGATTCCGATTATCACCGTGAAATAAATATGCCCTCCCCATTTCTGGAATGTATCTAGCTTACAGGCTACAACACTCTCAAAAGAGCCCTTTAGCTGATAAATCGAGATGAAAGGCTGCATCAACGATGTGAACTGTATGAAATATTTGCTCACAACTAAATTCAACTTCCCGGAAGACTCTATAGTTACTCTCACAGGTATTTAGTTATTAACTGTTTCGATTATCATAAATGGTTTCAATTCATCTAATTTCCAGATGTCTCATATATCAATTTCATACCCACCTGTTATTGTTATCTGGTGTTCATTACTTGACCTGTGTAGTTTGAATTTTTGCATAGGAATAAAATGATTCCAAAAGAATCCCTACAAAACAAAACATCCAGAGGTGGATGAGTTGGCTGGTGAAGGATTGTCAACCTGGGGATTCTCTGGTGTTTCATTATTCTGGGCATGGCTCTCAGCAAAAAGATTACACTGGCCACGAAGTTGACGGCTATGACAAAACGTTGTTGCCTCTTGACGCTGGTAAAACCCCTTCCTCCCGGAGCTCGACTGCATGCAATCATCGATGCTTGCCATAGTGGCACTGTTCTAGATTTTCCCTACGTCTGCGTCTTCAACCCCAGGTCACTACTTCTAAGATTCAATCCATGTGTGTTTCTCAACTTTTCTTTAGCAGTATATCCATCTGTTTTCTAAAATTAATTGTTATAATTTTATTATGCTGACAAATTTAGCGGAGGAAAATGTGCGTGGGAGGACCATACACCTCAAAATGGTATGCACAAAGGAACAATGGGAGGTGAAGCGATATCTTTTAGTGGATGTGATGATGACCAGACCTCTGCAGATACTAAGGTAAGATTATCTTTAAGAGGTTAGAATATTTTGGATAATGAAATATTTTGGAAATATGGAAGATAGGAATAAAATTAATCATGGGTATACTGGGAGAAAAGTGAGAGTGAGTGATGAAGCTTTCGTCGCTAACACATATACGTTTAAAAAATGAATTATTATTATTATATACTTATATAAAATATTTATATATAAAATCGGTGTGATTCTTTATAATTATTGATGGCCAGTAAAACAAAAACTTTAAGATTACGCAGTCAATACGTTTAAAAAATGAATTATTATTATTATATACTTATATAAAATATTTATATATAAAATCGGTGTGATTCTTTATAATTATTGATGGCCAGTAAAACAAAAACTTTAAGATTACGCAGTCAATTTTCTAATAGAATTGTTGTGAACAGACGCTTTCAAAGATTACATCAACAGGAGCCATGACTTACAGTTTTATAAAGGCAATTGAGAAAGGAGAAGGGAACACTTATGGGAGTTTGTTAAGTTCTATGAGTGTTACTGTTCGTGAAGCACGCCAAAAGCAAGCAAAAGCTAAAGATAAGGTTATCGAAGGAGCGGGCTATAAACAAGGCAAAGTTCAGGCCAGACAACCTGCTGATCTTACAAATATGCTTGTCCAAGGTGGCAGCTACAAACCAGGAAAATTCCAGGTATTACAATGAGAAAGGAGTGCTTTCAAATACTTTATTTACCTCTATTTTGTTTTATAAAATAGACTTCACAAATTAATAAGTTAAAATATATTTTATATTGTTTTAATCATTTTCAAAATTAAATTTATTACTATTTTTACGCTGTAAAGCGTTTCCCTTTGAAATCAACTCCCCTTTCTGCCTACTTGTCATCTTGTAAGCCACACTTAGACGATTGCAACAATTTCAGCCTTTGATTCAAAGGGGTTGCCCAAACGGTTTGGGCATTTCATTTGGCACCGGGTCGAATAGTTTCATCCACGCACTATGTGTTAAAGGTTATTCTTCAAAACCTTATGGGATGAGAATGTATCAGGTTTACGGCAGCAACGACAGCAGCCCCCTTCTGGAGGACAGCGGGAATGACCTACGTTGCTTATGCCAACGTATGCGCTTCCATGCTCAGAGGTTGCCTGAAGGAGCCCTACAAATCTGATGCCATCTCGCGCGAGAAGGTTCATTATACTGTCATGAAGTGGGTCGAGGGAAAACCAGAAAAACCAGGTATCCACCATTTCTTTCGACGTACTTTGGCTTGAACTATTTTCATCAAAGCCCCATTTGATTATATAGATCAGATGCAGTCCCCTTTCTTTTTAAACAGACCCCCATTTGGATGCCATTCTTTCAAATTTCAATACAAACAAGAGATTAATCTGAGATCCATCAGCAGGACTTGAACAAGATTACAGTAGGTTTCAATGTATATTGTAACTGGCTTCAGGATTTAGGTTAGTTGACCTAGAATTATTATTTTTGATACAATGATTCCGATTATCAACGTGCAATAAATATGCCCTCCCCATTTCTGGAATGTAGCTAGCTTACAGGCTACAACACTCTCAAAAGAGCCCTTTAGCTGATAAATCGCGGGTGGGATATTTATTTTGTCAAATTTTCCCAGGATTTGAACTTGACCCCTGACCGCTTGCACAAGCAAAACTGCCCACAAGGACAAAACTTGTCTATAAGGAATTTGAACCTTGGTGGGGTATAAATTATCCCAAAATCTCCCAAGGGTGTCATTGTCAGGGGTAATCAATGGTCCTCCCATATTAAGTCTGTAAATTGTTTCAAAAGCATGCTCAGATAGACCACTGTAAGTATTAGGAAGGGGCACAGCTTGAGCTGTGTCTGAAACAAGAGTGTTCGGCACAAAAACAACTTCAATGGCATTGACAAACGCAAAGGAATTATTGGAGGGAATAAATGTCAGGACCAATGTTTGTTCATTTACATTGATTGTTAAAGGTTATTCTTCAAAAGCATATGGGATGAGAATGTATCAAGTTTTCTAGGCATATAGATTATTGACATAGATTGCCGTGTCCTTTATTTCTTCCAGGTTCTGGGCTTGGACATTTGTGCAGGCACAATGGTTGGAAATCAGGAATCTCTGGAGGCCAGAAGAGAAGAGTTACCACTGGTGGGCTAAGCAAGAATAGTTCCTTGGCACCACTGAAATTTTGCATTTGCATAATATAGTAGTGCCAAAGCAATTTGTTACACAATTTGTTCAACAAACTGAAGGTGGATGGAAGAGGACCTGTGAAATGATTGTTTCTACCATAAATTACATAAATATTAGCCGCTAGTTCTATCTCAGAAAAAAAATAGCCACCAGCCCTATATCAGAAGGAAAGCTGTCAGAAAAAAGGTTACTGGATATCAAGAGCGCTGACATATTTTTCACATTCATAATTTCAAAAGAGATTAAACCTTCGTTGCAGAGTTGTATTTGTTGACAACCAGACTTTCCATCATATGTACTGGGCGGTGGCCATCCTTACTGTTCTAAGGACTGATTTATTCACAAATGTCTCGGGTAGTATTTGAAATATTTGGGTCTGTAAGCTCATTCCATGATAGTATGTCAGTAGGAAGGATATTAGAGAACTGATTTTGGAAAAGATACAACTTACACAATTTTTTCAGTGAACCGAAAGTGGTCGGAAGAGGAATTATGAAATGATTGTTGCTACCATCAATTATAAAAAGATTAGCCACCAGACCTATATTAGAAAAAAATATTAGCCACCAGCCCTATATCACAAGGCAAGGTGATGGAAAAACGACTACCGGATATCAAGTCTTTCCATATACCTAAAGTTTGGCTCGTAAGTACAGGGACAGGGACTTCAAATGAAAGGTCAAATCGTTGTGATTAAGAATAATTACGATTATGGTTAATGAGGCATAAAAACACATTCTAAATGGTAGTTTAGAAAGGCCACATGATTCGTGAAAAGGCACCGCAATATTTACATGTTTAATGGGTACCATTGGCCGAGCTACCCAAGATAGCTCCAAATCAACAAGGCATGGTTGTTTTTCATGGAATAAACAAGGTAATAATTCATCCAGAGCCTTAATGCAATTATAAGCTGTTGGGTTTTCCCATTATGAAACCACAAAGAT
Organism: Pinus taeda; assembly: GCA_000404065.3. Classification (NCBI taxonomy): domain Eukaryota; kingdom Viridiplantae; phylum Streptophyta; class Pinopsida; order Pinales; family Pinaceae; genus Pinus; species Pinus taeda. The sequence goes on along the minus strand of APFE030705390.1, from coordinate 98,074 downwards.
TGGTCATCCTACACCAAAAGGAACGCATTTCAACTTTACCCAGACTGATGACCCAACAAATATCGATGAGAATCACCAACCAAAAAAAAAAAATCAAAAGAGTTGCCTCGTACCATCCAACTTAGCGAACCAAAGTCTAGAATTCAAGGCTCAAGCTACCCCTTCTTACATGAGCAGAGAAAGGTTTTGCCGATTCAAATGAGTTATATCTTTCCTGAAAATTCCCTATCCTAGCAGAAACTTGAAATGCTAGGCCTAACTTGAAATCGAATATATTTTTCACAGATGAAGCAAAGACATGAGATAAAAGTCCATAATGTCATTACAAATCAAACTTGAATGTTCTGTTTGGACATTATGAAACCAGAGACACTCCTCACCCTACGCTAAATGAGAACTCGTATCATTTTATCAAGACAGATGACAAAAGACTCATAATTAGTGAGAACCCTAACAAACAAAGAGCATCAATCCTTTTGAGTTTATTACTAGAAGAGAAAGAATACCAGAATGCAAAAGAGAGATGTACAACTACAGGCCTAAGCTTTGAACGTCACCTACTTATACTGCCCAAACAGCATATCCATGACTCCCCTGTTGAACCGACCCATGCTCTTCATGTGCTGTCGAGCTGCTTTGTCGTTGGCGACGAACCCCTTCTCCTTCAGCTTTACCAAGAGGTGCCGCATCTCATCAGCCTTCTGTGCCTTCAAGTAGGCATCAACCAAAGCGACATAAGTGGTAGCATTGGGCTTCCACCCATAGCCCAGCATCTCAAGCGTATATTTTCCTGCCTCCTGAAGCATTCCACCCTGGCACAACCCCTGAATGAGAACAGAGTAGCTATACAAATTGGGCAAGATCGTTTGATCATTTGATAAGATCTGTGCAGGAGAAATGTTGGTCAGTCGTGCAAGAGCTCTATTTATGGATGAAATTTCAACCGGATTGGACAGTGCTATGAATTTCTAGATCATCAAGTGTTTTCGCCAAATTATCCATATCTTGGATGCGACAATGGTGATCTCTCTTCTGCAGCCTGCCCCTGAAACATATGAATTATTTGATGACATCATCTTAATTTCTGAAGGAGAGGTGGTTTATCAAGGACCTCGAGAATCTGTGCTTGATTTCTTCGAGTCCATGGCCTTCAAGTGCCCAGAAAGAAAAGGGGTTGCTAATTCTTACAGGAAGTAAGTATAATTTCTGATACAGTTATGTTTTGTCCTGTGGATTGAGAGTGGTAGTTACAAACTAACATCTATATCTCAAAACAGAAAGATTTACAGCATTTTCACGGATATGATTGCTGTGGAGCTTGATAACTTTGTGAGCTACGACTTATCAGGGTTCCTTTCTATCTATTTACAACATTAGTTATTAAATGGATTGATTAAATTTGTGTTGCAAATACCCCTCGTTAGATTTCACTTCTTAATTGCGTTTGCGTTGGAGCTACAAGTTCTGAGTAAATACTCTAGCCGTCAAATAGATACCAAAAGGAACCTGTAGATTGGAATTTGTAGTGTTAGCAAAGATGCCTTCATTGGTGGCAATTGACATATATGAGGAGGGGGTATCTACAGTGAAGATCCGTCCACCCACTATTGTGTTACTCTTTGATCCACAGTCTATAAGGTAGTTATCCTGTGAAGTTGAAACCCCATTCTAATAAAATGACAATAAAAACAACACACAAATGAAATGCACACAAATGACTGCCATTTCCTTCACATTCTTTCTCTGGCAGCGCAATTTGTGTGGTTCTCTCTTTTCTTTGCACCTTAAAATTAATAGGATTCTCTTTATTGTGTCTCTTCTTCCTCTGCACCTCCAGGAATTCCAAGAGCCTAATAACTCTGCCAGATTTCCACCCTGACCATTGAACTGATGCCGTCACCCCCTGACCGAGTTGGGATAGGACCTCCTTCTTTAGAATATAGAAAGATGGACTTCAGTTCACCTCTATTCTAGAGAATAATTTGGAGATTGCCATGAAACTGTAGGTTCCTAAATATGTCAAGAACAGAGTTATAGAAATACTAATTGGCTCTCTTATGCACCAATGTTCTTTTCTTGGATCATATGCCCATTTTGTATGGAATGTCTACTAAGTGGTTCCAGTTAATGGGGCATTGATTTGAGTGTTCAATATATTCTTATTCTTTATCAAAATATTTTTTTGCTTTATTTGCTTTCTTCAATTTATGCCTTATAGCGTTTCCTTTGCAACATATGGTGCAAATGCTAGTATATAATAAATTGTTTTTATTGATCAACTCAATAATATTAACTATATTTGAAAAGATTGCCGTTTTCCACCTTTCCGGAAGTTGTCCTCTGTATTCGATTATGTGAATTTCAATCTTTAGAAAATAATGATTTGAATAATATATAATCACGTGTATATGAAAATTACATTCATTGACCACCTCCTATAAATATATTTGAGGAATGTCGTTTTCCAACTTTTCTGGAATTGTCCTCTAACGTTCCTACTACTTCCTGCGAATTTCACATGCTAGAACTCTTTGAATTTACCGTCCATATAACGTAACGTCTTATGGAGAATATACTAACTCTCGAATATAATAATAATAATTTAAATTTTAAGGTTACAGTTAAATTAGAAACTAAATTAATGTATAAAATTTTTATTTAGCAATTAAATATTATAAATTTTTTATATAATGATTTGGATACTAAATTTACAAAAATACGAATATTACTTTAATTTTAAATTAATAAATTTTTTAGAAAAACACATCTTCTTAATCATAAACTCCACTCAAACTATATTTACAAATCTACTTACAAAATAAAATAACTTATAATACATTATATAATACACTGATACCTATCCACATAATACAATAATACCCACGGCATTATTGATTCATATAATACTCTAATGCCCAGCCTTGCTGATATGGGAATGCACTAAATATTGTTTTAAATAATACCTGCGGCATTATTGATTCATATAATACACTAATGCCCAGCCTTGCTGATATGGGAATGCACTAAATATTGTTTTAAATTATTTTTAAAACACCATTTGTTATTATTATAATATAACTCTGAAAAGTCCAGA
>APFE030705390.1:76228-93012 GCA_000404065.3 Pinus taeda | reverse complement strand
GAAATAAATGTTCTCAAAAGAAAATTGGCAAACTCATTTGCAATGAAGGATTTGGGTGTTGCAAAACAAATCCTTGGTATGAGAATAACTAGAGATAGGAAGAATCACAAATTAACATTGTCTCAAAGAGAGTACATAGAAAAGGGGTTGAAAAGGTTTAATATGTAGAATGAAAAACCAGTTAGTATACCTTTGGCTAGCCATTTCAAATTAAGTAAGGAGGAGTGTCCCAAGACTCAGGAAGAAATGGCTCATATGTCTAAAGCTCCATATGCATCAGCAGTTGGAAGCTTAATGTATGCAATGGTCTACACAAGGCCTGATATTGCACATGTAGTGGGAGTTTTAAGGAAGTACATGAACAATCTAGGAAAAGAACAATGGATGGTAGTGAAGTGGATTCTCAGGTATTTGATAGGTACCACAAATCAAGTATTATGCTTTGGTGGTTCAAAAATTGCTCTACAGAGATATGTTGATGCAGATATGGCAGGTGATAGAGATAATAGGAGGAGCACAATAGGGTATGTGTTTACTGTAGCTAGAACAGCTGCCAGTTGGGTCTCAAAACTGCAAAGTGTTGTTGCACTCTCAACAACGGAAGCAGAGTATGTTGTTGCTATAGAGGCAAGTAAAGAAATGATTTGGTTACAAAGGTTTCTAGATGAATTAGGTAAGAAGTGAGAGTTGGGAAAGTTATACAGTGACAACTAGAGTGCCATACATCTTGCAAAGAACTTTGCATTTCATTCCAAGACTAAACACATATAGCTCAAGTACCATTTCATACAGTCAGCGTTGGAAGATGGAAAGCTAAAGCTAGAAAAGATACACACTAGCTAGAATCCTACAGATATGTTAACAAAAGGTGTAACCAGGGAGAAACTGAGAATCTACTCAGTTTCAATTGGTCTTCAAGTATGATGAATAAGATGAGAAACAACCCGGTCTAAAGTGGAGTCATTGTCTAGCAAATGAAGCAGCAGCAGAGTTGCTATAATTAGTCTCCAAGTGGGAGATTGTTGGGTGTGGAGCCTCATTATCTCCTTTATTTAAAGGTATTGCAACATTGGACCCTAGTTCATAATGTGGCAACAGCGCCGCACATAAAATATATGCTGCAGGGGGGTCCAAGGGGGGGCAGCATTCCCGAAGTTAAAAATAGATGTAAAATTGCCTTGTAAAATGTTGTAATTTCGTAGTCAATCTGGGTCGTTCCTTAGGCAGAGATATGACGGTAGAAGTTATGGTTAATTTAGGGTTTTTTTGCCCTAGAAGGCAACCCCTCGCTATATATGAGGGAACTTTAGTGCGTCTATGTAGATCTGTATTCTGAGAGAGAAAGAGATAGGAGATTGTGTGAGAGCAAAGAGGAAATTACAACGGATCTGTTGTAGGTTGTATCTCTTCAGTTTGTTGGATAATATAAAAGGAAGGACTGGTTATTTCTTCATGAAAGTAGCTCAAATTAGGTCAACCATGTATATCTTTATCTCTCTTGTTTTATATGTTTTTTGTGTTTGTATTTCTAAAATATATTTTATGTGTTCCGTTTCTCTGAAATATATAATTTTATAACAAAATATTTCTTGGTTCTTCAAATGTTGACTTCCTTTACCATAGTTGCATAGCTTCATGATCTCTTCCTTTCTTCATAGAGTTCATTCCTAGGAGCTTCAGATTTCCTCAATTATAGTCAACCACCTCATACTTCATATGAGGACATATTATGTTTATTTCCTCTAGTGTGACCCATGCCTTCTGAAAAATTTTCATAGGAGGATATTCCTTTCCTTTCAATACCGAGCAGTGACCCATGTTACCTTCAACCATACAACATGACTTTATAATATTGAATACAAGCACAAATACCTTATTTACCTTTAGGTTATCTAGGCTTCTTTCAATAGCTTCCTTGATTGAAAAGGGCTCTAAACCCTTGATTTTCTTCATATGTCCTCATACCACCATCCCAAGAATTCCACATGTTGGAGTTCCTAATGAAACACTTGCTTCCTTTCTAGATCGGTGAACCCTTCTGATGATGATTTCGTCAAAGAATCTTGAGGATCTCGCATATCCTTATTCAATAGATGTTTCCCTTTTGATTGATGTAGGATGAGACTTGTCCTGGATGACTTCTTCGCATGCTTAAGTTTCCAGTGAGGTTATCAAGGGCTATGACATTCATAGTTCACTATCAAACATCTTTCATGTTTCCTATAGTCATGTCATGAGCTCTTACTTCTAATGTTTTTCCTCTTCCTTGGACTTCATTCTTTCAACTTCCTCCACTTATTTGGTGAAATGGACTTCTTCTCTATCTTTCTTGTTATTTCCCTACTTGAACTTAGGACAATCTTTCCTATAATGCCTATAGCATTGCATCTTAGCTATGAGGACCAAATTTTTGAGACTTCCCTTTCCTTCTTGCAAATGTTTGAATCGTTTCATTTTAACCTTCAACACTTTTTCCCTCAACTTGTCATCTCCTACCTTGCACAGAACCCACAAGTTGTTGAATGGGATAGCCTTCTTATCCTCACAGACATTTGTTACTTTTTTCATCATTTAGTGCATTTAGAACAATGAGGAGTATCTCTCCCAAATCTTGCAATTGAGATCTTATGAGATAACCCTTTATCCTTTGATACCTTCAATATGTGTAGATCAAAGCTAAGTGATGTGACCTTCTTTATCGCATCTTCAAAGAATAGTTCTACGATTTTGTCATATATATCTCTTTGATGTCTCCAATAGTACTATATGAGGGGACCTTTCATAAGAATATCCTTCCATGTATTCGGAAGAGACATTTCCATAGATATGTTTGAGGAATTCAGCTTCTTCGAGGACTATGTCTATCCTCCTTTTTCATGTAAGGAACTTTGATGACCCAACCAGCTTATAGATATCCTTGGGAACTCATTTTACCAAATTTGATTATAGAATGAAAGATACTTACTTGACAAATGAAGATGAAATATTCAACTTGATAAATTTGATGGTGGTTGAAGAAGATGTATTGGTGCCATTTTTGAATGATATTCTTCCAAATGAAAATCCCTTGTTCAATAAAAGAGGTTTCTCCTTTTATGATGTGAACGCTTTTAGATCTATGTTCCTTCGATGATATTCTTCAAGGATAAGGAGGGGAACCTTGTTCCAAATGCTAATGACCTTTCCTTATATTTTTGAAGATAATGATAATGTCTTCTTGCCTTCAATATACTTCATCTTCTTTGGTAGTGAATGAGTGCATATCGAAGATGCTTCTAGAGTTTCAACTTTCTCCAAGATGATGTGATATTTATCTTTTAAAGTACTTCAAGCTACCTTTATTTGTAGATAACTTTATAAGGGTATTTGTGGTCTTTTGATGATGACTATAGGATCCAACACTTTTGCTGGTGTATATTTCTAGTTGCTTTGATGTGTAGATATATTTGCCTTGAGTGGGAATAAGGCTTTTGCCTTGATTGATAATCCCAAGACTTCTTCTAAAGTAGACCTTATTATTTGATCTAGGGTTTGATTGTTTAATGTAGATCTTTGAATTTTTTCTTTGATGTTCTTCGACTTGCTCTGATGCAATTCCTCATATTCGATCCTTGAGTGTTGATCAAGTGCTCAGTATTTAGCTCAAAATTCAAAGTTCTCAAATTGGCTCGAAAACTATATGGCTATGTCTGCTCTGTCAAGGCGATTACAACGCAATTAATTTCATTGAAAACAGAGTCCAAATGAAGGAGAAAAGGCCTACTGTACTGTTCATTTTCCTAAACAAATAAAAAAATTGCAAAATGGGTCATAATGATGACATGGCAGTGCAATCAGCAATCTTGTCAACAAGGGGAATCTTCTTTAGTTTTCGCCCAATGGGGTTGTGACAATTATCACCTACAAATTCACCAGTGGGGTTGTGTGTAAGGGAAATTGTCTAATTAGCCTCTAACGTAGAATTTGATTTTGTTTTATTTAATTAAATATTATTATATATAATTTTTATGTTATATTATATAGTTTTTAAATTATATAGAGGATGGAGCCAGCCCCCTCTCCATACGACCTCAATAATACGTCCAAGGGCCAATGGAAGCAAAATTAGTGCACCATTAATCCAAGTTTAAGATTTAATTAACCCATTTATTAAGTTAGTAGAATTTATGGTGGCGCTGTCAAATCCGGAACTGCCGCCAAAGTTGGCAGTCTTAACTAGAGTATCTCCAAATTTAGCGGAAGTTTTCTAGGAAAAATTGTTTGAGCCATAACTTACACAATTTTCGACCAAATTGAGATCAGAGAGAAGTGGTATTAGCTAATTTGGACCTACTGAACACATTGTTGCAAGTATCAAGAGCCATAGAGATTTTTAAACAACATTTTTGCCACATTGAGCTAATATAGAGGCCCAAGCCATGGAAGTTGGACGAAGGGGATGTAGCCCAAGAGGGGTGAACTCCTTCATCAAAACATTTTTTTAATGTGTGTCTTTGATGGTTTGATGTACTGCACATGTTTTTGTTCATTATTAATTTTTGAATCTATTTTTCTCATGAATGTCTTGCTTAACTTAAGGAAATTTACCTGTTTGTAAGCACCAAGAACTAAGGAAACCTCAACACAAAAAGCAAAAAGCAAGCACATGTTTATTAATCTGTAAGTGTTATTAGCACAACAAAACTAATCTTACAAAAAAAGATCAAGTTTCTACCAGAGCCTAGGTTGAATTTCTTGAGTTTGTGCAATTAGAATTTTAATGGTTGCAAAATTGTGATGCTTACAAGGTTAAAGTTGTAGAAAGGAGAAGGGAGACTATTGGTTGCAACTCCAGAGGTAATGCCCAAAAGAAGGAGAGACACAAGGCCACAACTTCCATCACCCAAAGCTCCAATTCCAGTTGCACTTGAAACTCCTCAAGTTTTTCCTTCAATTGAGATTGAAGAGGTACAATTAGTACAAATTTCTGAGCCTAAATCCATAGCCATTATGTCTCGAGAAAGAGAGTATGAAGGTCCCTCTATAGAAAAGGAAGAATTCAAGAAAGCTTTCTATACTTTGACTGAGATGGTTAAAGTCCCCTATGAAGAGAGGAACACTATAATGGTTGGAGAGAGTTCTAAACCTCCACATGGAGAAGGAAGCTCATAGGACAAAAAAGATGAGAATAAGGATTCCAAAGGGAATGGTGGAAAGCCACCTCCATCTCCACCATCCTCATCATCATCCTCATCATCTTCACCATCTCACACAACATCATCTTCTACTACCACCACTGAAACTTGCCATACTCATTCCAAAACCCCAATAGGAAAAAATCCATTACTGAAATTGGACATAAAATTCGAACTTCCCGTGTATCATGGAGAAGTGAATGCAGAAAAGTTAGACAATTGGATTTGACAGTTAGAGATATACTACAGAATTCAGGACCTTCAAGAAGATGACATAAAGATCGAGTTGGCTTCACTGAGGCTAGAAGGAGCTGCACTAGTGTTGTGTGAAGCAAAGACTCAATAGGAAATGAGAATCTAATGTAAGATATTCATTACTTGGGTTGAATTTGTTTTTGCAATTAAAAGAAAATTTCATCCTTTAGCCTATATGAAAAAAACCATTATGAGTTGGCAGAATTTTAGGTAGCTTAAAGGTCAAATAGTCAAAGATTATACACTGGAGTTTAGGAAAAGGGCTTTGTTATTAGGAGTGAATTTGAATTCTCAAGATAAATTTCTGAAATATTTTGGGGGTTTACATTCCTATCTTAAACACATTATTCTTATGTTCAATCCAACTAATTTAGATGAAGTATGTGTGCAAGCCACACATCTTGAATCTAGAGGAAATAATACTTATGAAGAGGATAGTAATAAAAATCCACCTAAGGGTAAGGAGAAAGAGAAAGGAGGAAAATGGAAGGGAAAGAAGAATGCAATTGTGAAGAAAGAAGTGGATAAAATCACATGCAAACATTGTTCCAAAGAGTGGCATGATGAAGCCCACTACTGGAAATTGCATCTAGAAATGAGACCAAATAAGTTCGACAATAAAGGGAAAGATAAAACCACTCCTATCACTCAAGAATATTTAGGTTCTGAATCAGGTGCTGAAAATAAAATCATTGTCACGGGATTCAAAGAAAAACAAGATATTGCAAGCACTAGTTCACAAAACTGTAACACTACTACTACTCGAGATGAAAATAGACGAATTGAGTTATTTCATGTTAGGGTCATATCTAAACACACCAAGATTGATACACTCTTTGATAGTGGGTCACAAGAAAATCTAATCATTGAGGACTTAGTCAACATATTGAATCTTGAAATCATAAACCATACCCTTTGGGATGCATAGCAAGAGACACTAGTTTATAGGTTACAAGAAAATGTTTGTTTAAATTTGCAATCACTGGAAATTTTGTTGACGAAGTAGAGTTAGATGTGGTACTTCTTGATTTTTCAGGTGTGGTGTTGGGTAGTCCATATTTTTATGACCAAAAAGTAGTATTTTATCACCATGAAAACACATATCACTTGGTCAAGGATGGTGTGGAGTATAGAGTGAGAGCCCATGGCAAAAAGCTGAACATTTCTTTGGTTAATCTAGAGGAGGCAAAAAGACTAGTGAATTCAAGTAAAAGTTTAGTACTTCTCATGTTCAAACCAAATGATGATATTGTTTATGAAAATGTTGTTGCATGTAATGCAAGTTTCAATTCTGATTTGGTTGGTTCAGTTCATCAGAGTGATGAAGTATTGCAGGTTGTGAAAGAATAGTCTTTCAAGGAGAAAGAAACTTCACATGAAATATCTTTGCAGCAAGAGTTTTCTCTTTGTGATCTTAGTATGCAAGGGTTGAAAAAATTTCAAAGTGTAGAGACACCAATGCAATGAAAAAGTTGGTTGAACAATGGGCTCATTCAATCATCCCTTATGCCATGTTGTGCACCGATGGTCATGGTGCCCAGGAGGAATGGTAGGTATTTCAAGAAAGAGGAAAAAAGGAGTAGTTTTCGCCAAAGAAAAGTTGTAAAAGGAGGTCAGTGCAAGAATATACATAACACCAAACAAGAATGGTTTGTATGGCTTTTAATGTTGTATTTTCTTTGTAGCACTTCTACTACATACATGTATTTGAATTATGGAAAAAAAGAGTCATTTCTTGAAGAAATTGTCCACTTGGGTGACATAAAGATGTTTAGAAAGTTTTCTTATGCACATATCATCTATGAAGGAAAATTGTTTGATGTTTTGAAGATATCAAGGTACAAGTTAGGTTTCACTTCTTTGATGCATTTGGGCCATGATACTGGATGAGGTAAGTTGAAGGAAAGCCTCTCCAATTTGGATGCCATAGTTGATAGGTCAACGCCCAAGATCATCATTTTGATAAGAGGTTTGCTGGAGCAGCCCAATGTTGGAAGAGAGTTGTTGTTGACATTTATTCTTTCCAAGCTCCTTGGCATGCATTGTCATGTGTGTGCAAAGTCCTGTAGTGGGGACGCAAACAGTAAGAGGCATGTGTTGCTTCAAACCAAAAGATGAGTTCAATTCTTTTTTATGCTCTTTCAAACTTCAAAGGTTCACTTGAGTTCAGGTTTATGCAAGCAACTTCACCATATTATTTCATTCAGAAGATTTCCATGGTGTACAGATTAAGTTGCACCTATCCATGCACTATCATTGGATGGATACTTGTAAAAAAATTCACTTGGTTCGAAGGTACAAAGGAGGTATAAACAACAAGTTCATTGTTATGCCTATTGGTTATATAAATTTTGTATTCAAGCATCATTATGTTTTACATGAAAGTTATGTTTAGAAAATTTCATACTTTGAAGATGTAAAATTGGGCATGAGTCATGTAAACCAAGTAGTGAAATTTGTCATCCATTTGCATTACATTTTGTTATGTCATCTTGCTAAGAAGGATGTTGCTTTTGATGGTGACATGGAAAAAACCATAAGTTTCTATGAACGACTGAAAATGGTGCAACAAAAAGTGCAAGATTAGCTTGGAAAGGGCAAAGACAAGTACAAGTATAGAATGAGGTCTTGAAGGGAAGTGAATGTTGATTTCCTTAGAGAGGAGCTCAAGGAAACAAATTCGTCAAAAGCCAATTGGATCAAGCTTGGAAAGGTGAAGGGGTTGTAGCCTTATCTACTTGTCAGATAATAGTATATTTTGGGGTCGAAAAGGCTTCTAGTGGGCAGGAATGATCAGGTGCTCAATATTTAGCTCAAAATTCAAAGTTATCAAATTGGCTCGAAAACTATATGGTTGTTTCCATCTCGTCAAGATGATTGTAACACAATTTGTTTTGTCGAAAATGGATTTCGGATGAAGGAGAAAAGGCCTATTGTTCATTTTCCTAAACAATTAAAAACGTTACAAAATGGGACAAAATGATGACATGGCAGTCCAGTCAGCAAGGCGAATCTTCTTCAAGTTTTGCTTAATGTGGCTGTGACAAGTGTGACCTCTGGATTCGCCAATGTGGTTGTGTACAAGGGAAATTGCCTAATTCGCCTCTAAGGTGGAATTTGATTCTTTTTTATATTTAATTAAATATTATTTATATATAATTTTTATGTTATATTATATAATGTTTAAATTATATATTATAATAAATTAATATGTTTATATATATATATATATAATATATATATATATATATATAATATATATATATATATATATATATATATATATATATATTTATATTTAAAATATTAACAAAACACCCATCAAACAATAAATGGTGAATTAAACCAAAGTTTCAAACTATTGGTTGCATATAATTATATGGTAAAAGAAATGTGATGGGGGGAGGGAGGGTTTGAACCCATAACCTCCCCCTCCTATTGCTTATGTCATACCAATGAGCCACAAGCAACAAAGTTAAAAGGAGGGCACACACAACATATTTAAATGTGTGTTTTATGTTGAAGGTGAAGAGGAGGGAGCCAGCCCTGTGGGGCCAGTCCCCTCTCCATGCAACCTCAGTGATATGCCAAAGGGCCAACAAAAGTGCGATTAGTGCACCATTAATCCAAGTTTAAGCCTTAATTAACCGATTTATTAAGTTAGCAAAATTTATGGTGGAGCTGCCAAATCTGGAACCACCACAAAATTTGGCGGACTTAATTGGAGTCTCTCCAGATTTAGCGGAGGTTTTCTAGGAAAACCTGTTTGAGCCATAAATTAGTCAATTTTCAATGAAATTGAGATTATAAAGAAGTTTTCTTATCTAATTTGGACCTTATAAACACATTGGTGCAAATATAAAGAGCCATAGAGCTTTGTAGACAACATTTTTGTAATATTGAGCTAATATAGAGGATCAAGCCATGGAAGCTGGACCAAGGAGATGTAGCACATGAGGGGTGAAATCCTTCATCAAAACACTGTGTTAATGTGTCTCTTTGATAGTTTGTTGTACTACACATGTTTTATTTTTATTATTCATTTTTGAAGCTATTTTTCTATTGAATGTCTTGTTTAACTTAAGGAAATTTACCTGTTTGTAAGCACCAACAACTAAGGAAACCTCAACACAAAAAGAAAGAAGAAAGAACATGTTTATTAATATGTAATTCTTATTAGCACAACAAAACTAATCATACAAAAACATATCAAGTGTACCTTGATGATATGCCTTTCCTTAAATTTGACACCTTAGCTCTGATACCGTGTTGAGAAATATAGGGAATTAGCATTAGGTGATTTCTCCTAGATTAATTACTTCTTGTGAATTCTTATTGCTATTTTAGATTAGGATCTTCTTCTTATTATATTATTAGTGTTATTATTCACCAAACATTAACCAATGCATGAACATAAATAGACAAGAGACACAACATGTAGGCTATGAGCCAGGGCCAAAACCTCTCACTCTTTGAGAGGAAAACCCAAAAAAAATTCTTCTGATAGAGATTCCAATTGATGAATACCAAGATCAAGACCCTTGACCTAGTAGCCTCTATAAGACCAAGACACAAATCTGCTTCCACATTCCCGTTTACTCTTTCTAGGTTCCTTCTAATTCATATTTAGCACCATAGATGATGATGCCAAACTGTGATCATTGTGCTTGTTAAGGAAACCAAACTTTCTCCTTCCACTATAACACTGAATTTTGAACCAAAGTCACTACCCTTTTTTGGTGCCATCAATATCTTCTTTCTTGTCACAGTAATGAGCCCTTGTTACCATGATTCATACTTTCTTCTTTTCTTTTCATTGTAATGTATCTATTAGACTGAGATCAACCCTTAATGCCCCTTCCTTTCTTCCTCGTTGTCCCTTGCATTTTTATCCAAACCTGACAGCCTAACTTGACCCTTGATCCAGGTTCGGGTGTGATGAAGGACCCTTCCAAGACATTTTTCTTTCATGATGTGTTAAATTTCATTTTAAAATAACATTAATGAATACATTTGCATGCGGAAAAGAAGAGGAACATAACAATAATCAACACATTAAAACATAAGTGTTGATAACGGAGTCCGTCTAGGAGGGACTACGTCTCCGGACCCTGGTGTCAAGATGGTGTAGGCTGTTGCATTTAGGGTTGTCAATAAAGGTGATGTACACAAGAGATGATGTCATGATCATACAAGGAAAAATTCCCTTACACTGTAGTGGCTCTAAGAGATATTCCACGATTGGAATTCTCAATCAAAATACTCCTATCAGTATGACACAAAAACATGCATTATGAATCATCCTTCCAACATGGCATAAAAGGGATTTCAAACAAAAAACATGCATGACGAAAACAAGAGTATCCAAACAACATACAACAAGGGATCTCAGAACATAACATGATGAGTTATGACAGTGAATACATCACATAGAAGATTCCCCATCAAATCAAACAAGGAATCATGACAACATGTAATAAACAAGATCCAGCATCAATATCAATCAAGGATCCGTGCAACATAATGTAAAAGAAGAAGTACAAGAACAATAATCATATACCTCACACCACGGGCCATTTGAAGAAGTGGATGTTCATATCTTTAGCGAAAAGAATCCAAAGTGAATATGTTGTTCACATTGTCGATGAGTAGGTAGGGTCTATTACAAATCTAGACTTTGGCTTCCCTTGCATTGATTGCTTTCTTGCTTATCACAATCAGTAATTAGCGGCATCTGAAACTTAAGCTATCAATGCGCTGAAGCTTGTTGAAACATTGATTTCACACATCGATCACAAGAAGAAGACTGTTCTGGACTTCTCGGTAATGTAGCTCTCTGGCTATCTAGTTTTATAGCGTGCTGGCTATGTCACTGTAGTTCTGTGGCTCCGCCTGACCCTCTGGTTATTTGGCTACCTTCTCATGCTACCTCAATCATGCTCTATGGCTCTGCAGCTCTCAGTGCTTTCATTTTCAAGAGCTTTGCTTTCATGCTTCTCTGAGTCACTCAGGGCAATGTCTAGTCTGAACCTCTCGTTCTGCAGCTCTCCATCGGGCGCAACCTCCGCATTTGGATGTTTTTGACACTCAGGCTCTCCGAAACTCTACTCTTTTCCAACCTTAGCTCTCTATCAATCATCATGTTTTATAACACGTTTTCATGAAAAGGCCACTTAAAATGTGGATTCTGTTAAGTTAGAATAGAAGCCATTTGAACGGAAGGTTTGGCTAATGCAACAAAACCACTGAAATGGCATTTTTTCATTCAAAATAAAAATACATAGAAAAAATTGAAAAATCTGATAAACCAGACTTCAAATTTCATCAAATCAGGTCCATAAACCCATCGAGTTTGTGCTATATCGCAATCGCATATCACTATGTCAATGGCCCTATTTATCGGGGAATCATCGATCACTGTTACACTGATCCACCGATCGCTGATATGTCGATTAGATCTAGACCAATGATCTGTTCCTTGATCAAATGGTCTAGATTGCATCACATCGCCCCTTGGTATCTGGGATCATCGATCTCCCAACTGCTGATTTTTCGATCGCCGACTTGCTGATATGTCGATCACTGATTTGCCGATCGTCAATTTGCTGATATGTCGATCGCTGATTTATCGATCACCGATATGACGATCATCGATTTCCGATAAGCTAGTTAAATTTGGGTCATTGATCTTCTTCCGATCTAATGGCTGAGATCGCATCACATATCACTATCGCTACGACCCAGGGTTCTTCATCGATACCTTGGCATACGCCGACGCCAATCGCCGATGGCCGATCCGATCGCTCCTCTGATTGCCGATCGCATGACTTAAGCCCTGATATTGCCGATGGCATGCCTCCGACTCCAATTAATTGGAGATCAATGATCGGGGGTTCTAAAGGCCCAGCCTTAAGTTTTCCCTTCGAACTCCTCCGATTGTGATTTTCCTTTTAAAGGCTAAAAGCCCATTTTTAGAGGAAATGCCTCTTTTTTCAAAGGAACTAGGGAAAACTCTTTCTGAGATAACTTCATCATCCAGACTCGGATTGAAGTGTCATTCACACCTCCACAATCAGGACGATGAGATCTACGCTCTGGTCCTGGGCCGACATCATTCTGAACACTTTGATTTTTGAGCATTCATAAACTCTCTTTGTCCTGTGTTGTTATAGACATTTTTTGGCACTTCAACACCAATCACAAATGTCCATAAATTGAGGGCTCTTAAGTCCCTAAAAGTTTTTCTTCATTCCCTAAAGGAAAAAGGTCAATTGATTACATCATCTCCCAGAAGTTCTCCACTGAAAACTGCTCCTAAATTGTCAAAACTAGACCATACTGAAAGCTCCATGCAGAGGGTGCGATGCATATCACCTTCCCAATGTACAGGGTGTGATGCATACTTTTTGGCTCCTCTGTAGGGTGCGATGGTTGGGAATGGACTAATGGCAGGGACAAAATGCGAGGTGGAAGATGATGGAATCTTCTAGAAGCTTCCCCTCTGACACTTGCCACTCCATTTTCGACCAGGGATGAGTAAGAGATCTTCATTCTCCAAGTGGAAGCAGTCACTATCACAGAGAAGACACTAATCAAGATCCCAAAAGATGGCTCACCTCTCTGTAATCATCTATATATGGATCCCTCATCACAGAGATCCAGAGGCTGGAATTTTGTAACTTATAGAGAAGTGTTGTTGGTATTCTGGTGTACATTCACAGTGTTGGGTGATTTTGCTCTGCTTGAGGTGAAGAAGGGCTTCGTAACTGGAGGATGATGCTGGGTCAGAGCTGCTCATGGTTGTAATCCTCTTGCTACTTTTTATTTGAATAAAGCTATTTTTGTTTCCTTCCATATTCTTGTGTATTTATTTATATATGCTTGTATATGGTTAATGCACATCTGATCCTGCATTATTTATGAACTTAGATCCTTGTTTCTTGCATAGTAGTATGTTTTTGTGATTCTACAGGTCCTTTTGAAGCTGAGCAGACAAAGAGCAAGTGGCAAAATTCTATCAAGAAGGAGAGGAAATCGAGCGCAAGACTCAGGTCGACCCTCTTGGTTCTCCTCTCATCTATTTTCATAAAAGGAATCAATACTAGACTTTGATTGTTTGTTTCTATGATAGCCACCCATCTTAGTGGGAATAGCAGCATTCGTGTGAACACTATTCCTGTATAACAAAATGGCGACTCCACTGGGGAGTGACTAGATTACTTGTTAGCCTATCTATCCTTGTTTCTTTTATAAACATACAAACGGAGCCTGAAGTCAAACCAACTAGCCTTCGAACTGCTTGTCATACAAATGCAAAGTAGATCAATGATGTTTCAGTCAATCTCTGGGTTTTTGTTTATAAATTAAAGAATATATCTGCAAGCAATCTAATTGCCCTGAGTGGTGGCTTTAGTAACCTCTTAGATCACCCCTGTGTTTTACATACATTGATCTGTACTTATTTAGCTTAAACACCTGAACTAAACTGTAAGTTGTGAGTGAAGTCTCGTTCAAAGTTTCGCATTGTAACCATCGCACCCTGCCTTCAGGGCAACCTGTATGCATCACACTTCCCAAATGGAGTAGGTGTGCTGCATATTGAGTTCACTGTGTAACAGCTTCGATGGTCAGGGAGGATTGATTTTGCCCTCCGACTGTGGATTTTTCTCATTGTTTTCAGTCTTATTCAAGAGTTTTTGCTATCTGTAATCAGTGTACTCCTGTGAATACGCCCTTCTCTTGCATTATTCCGCCTCCGTAGTGCAAAGAACTATAAACGTTTTTTATGTATTGTGCATCGTTTTAGTTCTATTTTGCAAAAAGTAACATAGTCGAACTGTCATATCTAGATCTGAAAGTGTCGTAGCTGTTGTTTTCAGTTTTAGAAAGCAATCCCATTGTCTTGAATAGTTGATTATACAGTTACTATTGCATAAGATTTGATTTACTAGTTTTAAAGTGTCGAAAAAAAATTTCCATTTCAAAATCGCAAAGTGTCTCTCTTGCTTTCACTTCATTTTGAAAAAGAAATTTGTTGAGTAAAGTCTCTTTAAAAGTAATTCAGTTTTGCACATAGCTTTCTTAGCATCATTTACACATTAAGAGAGCTGAAAACCAATACATGCATGTGCATTTGCATCTTGAATGCTTCGCTTGATTTAGGACTGTGCATATTAGCATGTGCTCTGTGCTCTGTGAAGAAAATATGCTTGACTTTCTTCTCATTAGTAGCTAGGATTTTCATTGCTGAAAGAAGATAAAACATTTGTTTATCATCTTAGACTGCATTTAGGAATTATACATACATCACATGGTGAACCTAAAAGGAAAACTGCTAAGCAAGATCAACTTAAAATAAATCTCAATGAATCTAACAACGCTTTGGAACTTAACGCAACATCTAGAGGTCTAGGCTAGAGACGTATTCTGGCGTCGTAAAGCCTAGTAACTATTGCTTTCAGTGCTAGTTGGGTGATTCCTCCACTCTGAGATAATAAGTGCCAGTATAGACTTGTGCTCCCACGTACCGTCGCGTATATATTGGGAGACCACTATAGGCTACATCCTTTATCCTTAGGAAGCCGTGTCTGCCACCCTATCGATCGTAATGCACTGAACACAGCATTCGAGAAGACTAAGTGTCGTACCATAAAAAGTATTCTGCAGTTTTACGATTGGTTTGGTAATCGTCTCTACCTAGATCTCCAGAGAAGTCCATTTTGCTCCTTTTCAGACTCCTTAAAGGAAAAGGTCCTCTGAGCGCTTGTCACTTCAAGCTCAATAAAAATTGAAGGCGACTAGAGTCATATTTTGTTTTTTTCTCAACTCTTTAAAATTGAAAAAATAGGTTGTGTCCAAGCGTCTAAAAATTTATTTTAAATCGGAATAACGTCACAAATTCCCCGGTTGATCTTCAGGTTGCGAAAATGGAGTCTACCAACCAAGGATTTCCCCGTGAAGGAAATTCCAGTCCTTTCCTATCTTGGGGAGATGTTGGTCCACCCTATATGGCCACTTTGTCACTTCCAGGATTGACAATTGGTTTTCCACTCTGGCTCTTCTCTACCTCTGTCGTTTAGAATCCCACAATTCCTGAACAGTCTAATCAGCAAGTAGATGACACTAGAGTTGCCTCCCAACCTTCTGCTTCATCTGATTCTCCTCCTCCTCCTTCCTCTTTGCTTGATAAAGCCGATAAAGCTAAAATTCAAGTAACTGAGAAGAAGAAGTAGAAAGAGAAAAAGGAAAAGAAGAAAAAAGAACCAAAATAAAAAGGGAGAAACCAAGTATCATCTAGCAAAAATCCACATACCGCACAGTCAAAACCTAAATCTCCTTGTGTCATTTGCAATGGAGACCACTATCACCGAGATTGTCCCTGCATCCCTCGAATATTAAGGGATTGGTCTCCTCGTTTGCACCATCCGGTAGCATCAACCTATGGCGATCATGTTGAATGCTCACCGTCAACTAGTGAAAGTGAAGCACATGGACAAAGAAGGAATCCTAAACTTCCTTGTAAGTTGTGTGAAGGTGATCACGCTGTCCATCGTTGTCCCTTCCTTGAAGAGGGTAAAATAGTTTTAGATAATCATCTGGTTTCACTGTTACGACTTCCTCCTGGATATCAAAAACTCTTGCCGAACCCTCCACCAGTTGAAAATCCGGCTAGCCCATCCTTGTGGTTAGCTGAAGCACCTATCATTGAAAATGAACCTTCGGAATCCATACCAGACAAAAGTCAATGGGTCGATACGGCAGTTGACCCAGTATTGCCTTCAGAGTGTTCATCTTCTAACAATACCATCACTGAAGAGAAAGAGAATGACACTGTTCAAATTCTTTTCATCAACACCGACTCCGATGAGCTTTGGGGCAGTCCTCCCATTCCTTTACCACAGGAAGGAAGTTCATCAGAGTCCTACCCAGCCATCTATTCAGTCCCTGTTACACAAAAATATCATCACCTTGACTATTTGTAGTCGGTGGAGGCCTATCATTACCTATACCAGCTTCCTAAGCAAGTCTTAATCCTCAGCTCTTCAAAACAAGCTTGAGAAATGAGAGAAAGACATCAAAAAAGCAATGTAACTCTAGTTCCGCACTTTCTCTTACTTTTGCCTGCGGGCTCGCACCTTTTGTTCAAGTTATCTGCGTACTTATATGCTCTGTATGTAAAGGGGAGGATGCGTGCCCCTGTAAAAGTCAAAAGGCTCAATCTTTATCTTAAAAAACTCATCTTGGGTTAATTCTAGAGTTTTCTAGAAGCATTTGTTGCATGGATTGTTCGCTCCAAGTGGTTCATGCATCCCATCATAGGAGGAACTAATCCCTTGTTGAGAGGAGCTATCCCTT
>APFE030705390.1:25711-55409 GCA_000404065.3 Pinus taeda | reverse complement strand
GGAAAACTGTTCACATGAACGTTATGGTAGTTCAAGGACCTTTAGATTACAATCTACTCCTTGGACGTGACTATATTTATTGCATGGGAGCCATCGTCTCCTCACTCTTTAGAGTAATGTGTTTCCTGCATGAAGGCAGAATGGTCAAGCTCATAGACCAAATGTCATTCCCCGGTTCACACATCGCAAATAGTAAAATGCCATCCCTGAATGGTCTTTTCACACAAGAAATGTGTCATTGGTGTCCAGTCAGTCCACCTGATGAGCGTGAGTGATTCAGGAAGATGTGACTGAAACCTAGGGGGCATGCACCCTGGTCTGCTTCGGCAAGAAAGCCTTGGGTATAGGGTTGATTTCCGCGAGGGATATATGACTGGTTTGGCGAACCCGTCCTCATAGGAAAATGGGAACAGACTGGAATAAGATACCTTCATTAAGGTTATGCTGAGTGACTCTGCTCCCCTTTGTCTGTTTCGATAGACATCGCCGAGAAAGAATTTTATTTGCTACGCTTATAGAACTTTCTTGGTAACCTGGAAATTTTTCACTATCCTTGGGGGCATGCAAACCTTTCCGCATGCAAGTGAAGAGCGGCTATTTATTTTTTAAATTTGTAGGACCTCTAACCCTTTAAACCTGTAAGACTAGCCGTTTCCTAACTTGCATAAAGAAAGGATCCGTGGCAAAGCTTTAGAGATGTAAGCCACTTCAAAATAGCATCTCAAATGAGACATTTTTATCATACGACTGGCGAGCAATGTTGTTGCAGAGTTCAAGCTCATTAAAAAATAAGCATAAGTCATGAGCAAGTGTTTCTCCCCGCATTTAAGCTCATTAAAAAATGAACAGGTAAATAATCATTGTGAATGCCTTATCGCCAGCTTTTGAGCCTTGGTCGTGTTCTCGCTATCACCTCCACTATGTTTTTAGCTAATCATTCAGCCCCATATGATTGTTTACCCCTTAGAGGAACATCTGCAAAGAGTGATTCTGCTAGCCATCCTTGTAACACTGCCATGATTGGAAATTTCCAAATCTTACCTACAATCAGCTGCTACCGAAAACCATCACTCATTTCCTTGAAAACGAGTCTTCTTTAAGCTCTTTTCACCTGACTCGTAAAATATGAAAAGATTGTCGAGCGATTGGCCTCTTCGGCTTGTTAAAAGGCATCGGAAGTGCTATCCATCCTCTAAATTTTAATATTTTTGGATCTAAGGGATTATTACACAAAAAGATCGAGCGCTTGTCTTGTTCGGCTTGTTAAGACTATCAAAAATTCATCCCTTTTGTATTATTTTATGATTTTTCAGAGTTAAGGGATAATACAATGAAAAAGAATCTTCAGAGTCTTCTTTTCGTTTCTTTCAGACTCTCTAAAATTGAAAGAGACCGAGTTATCTTTGTCGTTAAACTCGTTAAACCGAATAATGACAAACTCATCCAACAGGATGAGAACGAGTTTCACTGTCGCTAGGCTCTCTAAAATATAGCGACGAGTTCGCCCGAAGGGCAGATTATAGAACAAGCATATGTTATCCTCCTCAAGCTTGAAAAAACTAAAGAGGTACTGGTCAGCAATGACTGGGGAAAATTTGGAAGAAAAACAAGAAGAAACTTTATTAGTAACAAGTCGCTCTTGAACATGACACTTTCCTTTCGCATCCATGTCGAGTTGGGTTGTTCCGTTCACTAGTCCTCACCATTGGTCCATCACGTGATCCATCTCTGGGGTTAACACTACCAATCCATCGTCAATGTCGCCGATATATTCAAGAGAAGTCATTCAGACAATTCACCTGTGTCTCACCCACTGCAATACATTCATGCTTCATTCCTTCATGACCGCCACCCTGAACCCCATATCGTCACTTTGTTTTCACCTCCAAAATCATTTGCTTCATTCTGTGTCGTTGATGTGGGATTTATTAAGGCCCTCGTGTGACGGGTTGCTTCTTTTCAACATCAGCTCATTATCCAAGAAGTTGACTTAGGAACAACCCTTTAAGTACTTTGAAGCTTGCATGCCTCAATGGCAAGTTTCTCGCTTTCGGCGACAGGTTTACATCAATGGCCTTCGACCAAGAGATTTTACATGGTGTTCGACACCAAGTCCCTTTTCACACCACGTGAATTGTACTGTAGTACCTTGAGGGTCATCATCATTATTGGTGATTCCTCTCACACCTGTTAACAACTTACATCATTGGCTGGTAATCAGGTGATGTCTTTCCATGTTCGACTCCAAAACATTTTTCACATGGATCGACTTGTACTCCAAGTGAAGATTGGCCGAGTTTGAAGACCCCAGATCTAGTTTCATCCATCTAGGCTATGATATATTCAGGAATATAAAAATATCCAGTGTACATCATTGCCGATCAGATGATCATCCAAATCAAAGGATGATGCGTTCATATCATCAATCTGTTACACAGACGATCGTCTGTCCTATGTACATGAAAATGAGTTTATAAAGCCAAGCATGGGAATGCCCGCCTCAGCTAGATCATGAAAATAATTTCGTCAAATAATGTATTGTATTGTATCTTATTACAGGTCACCTCCTAGCTCAGAAAAACTTCAGATCCTCATAGTAAAGCATTTCACCCGACATTAAAAAAGATTAACGACCTCATGCTTTAGGGGGCAACTGTTATAGAAATTTTTGGGAACTTCAACCCCAATCACAAATGTCCATAAACTGAGGGCTCTTAAGTCCCTAAAAGTGTTTCTTCACTGCCTAAAGGAACAAGGTCAATTGATTACATCATCTCCTAGAAGTTCTCCACTGAAAACTGCTCATAAATGGTCAAAATTGGACCATACTGAAAGCTCCATGCAGAGGGTGCAATGCATATCACCTTCCCAATGTATAGGGTGTGAGGCATATTGTTTGTCTCCTCTATAGGGTGCGATGGTCGAGAATGGACAAATGGCAGGGACAAAATGTGAGGTGGAAGATCATTGAATCTTCCAGAAGCTTCCCCTCTGACACTTGCCACTCCATTTTCGACCAGGGATGAGTAAGAGATCTTCATTTTCCAAGTAGAAGTAGGAACTATCAGAGAGAAGACACTAATCAAGATCCCAAAAGATGACTCACCTCTTTGTAATCATCTATATATGGATCCCTCATCACAGAGATCCAGAGGCTGGAATTTTGTAACTTATAGAGAAGTGCTGTTGATATTCTGGTGTACATTCATAGTGTTGGGTGATTTTGCATTGCTTGAGGTGAATAAGGGCTTCTTAGCTGGAGGATGATGCTAGGTCAGAGCTACTCATGGTTGTAATCCTCTTGCTACTTTTTATCTGAATAAAGCTATTTTTGTTTCCTTCCATATTCTTGTGTATTTGTTTATATGTGCTTGTATATGGTTAATGCACATCTGATCTTGCATTATTTATGAACTTAGATCCTTGTTTCTTGCATAGTAGTATGTTGTTGTGATTCTACAGGTCCTTTTGAAGCTGAGCAGACAAAGAGAAAGTGGCAAAATTCTATCAAGAAGGATAGGAAATCGAGCGCAAGACTCAGGTCGAGCCTCTTGGTTCTCCTCTCATCTATTTTCATAAAAGGAATCAATAGTAGACTTTGATTGTTTGTTTCTAAGATAGCCACCCATCTTTGTGGGAATAACAGCATCCGTGTGGACACTATTCCCGTATAACATGTGTGTCTTTTTGGAGCCACCTAGATCAATCCTCCCCATTGAGGAGCTTAAAGCATGAAAAATAATCTGCAATTGTCTCTGTACCCTTCTTACATCACAAGCATCCTAAAAGGGTCTTGCTTCCATCTCCTTCACCTTTGCTCTTTGGAGCCTTAAGCGACGAACCGACACCTGCTACCTTTGCATCCTGTAGTACATTGTTTTGCAAATTACATGCTTGAATGACATGACCAACTAATGATCCAAAACGTCCCATACTTTCGATGAGTTTATAATAGATACTCGGTGGTTAGGTTACAATAGGATGGACGTAATATCCCAGCTATGACAACAAGGCCAACCTATCATGGTTGCTTCAACAAGTGATGGAAAACACATCATCACTACAACACATGATTTTCATACATAAGGCAAAAAACTATTGTTTCGACAAGTGATGGAAACATAACATCACTTTCAAGGTAAAATACGACTCAAAACATGACCAAACATCATTGTTGTTGACCCAATGATGGAAAACACATCATCATGTTTACATTTTAAATTGCAACAAATAATTTACAAAAGAATGACCATGAAAGGAAAACATGTCTAGAAACCATTTTTCACTTATCAATGTGAATGGGTCACCTCCTTGAGGTGATTTTTCTTGCCAATCAACTACTCTTCCTGGTTCATGCACCGACGCTTTGTCTTTAAGGCATTGCTCTGGATGGAGCCTCCAACAAGTGGCTCTTTGATGGCCATTTCTGTTGCAATGACTACAGTAGGTTTTATTCCTCCATATATGCTTAACCTGCTTCTTTTCATGTTGTTCAGAGGGTCTTTCACACCTCTTGAGTGCTGCCATTCTTTTCCAACACTTAGAAAAGTATGGTTAGGTAAACCACAAAAGGTACATGTTTTTCAATGCCTTGATCTTTGTTCATTATTAACAACATGATCATAATCAAAATGAACATTTGAAGATCAAAAATGTTTATACCTTCCGTTGTTGTCTCTAATGTCAGTGTGGTGATGAGAGCTTGCCTCAACTTTATTCCTACAATGGGCACTGCTGTGGGATGATGAGGATGTTTTCCCATCATTCTCTTTCCTCGATGATGTCTCGGACTAGTCTGACACCTTTGAGCACTCTCCTTTGGTGTATCTCAATCCTGCAAATCGATGTTCATGCACAACCTCCAAAGGTTGCGTCATGCCTTGGTTATTAACACCAAGTTCTTCTTTCTCCTCGTGCCTCATCCTTGCAAGGAGCCTCATGTTTGTCCCTATAATTGGGATCTCCAAATCTCCAACAGACATCATACTATGAGAAGATGAAACCAAAAGGAAATCAATATATTTTACCTTCTCTTCCAATTTGGAAAGAATTGATGAGGGCTGCTCATCATTCGTTGTTGGTGGTTCGCTAACTATCTCAGCACCTTCCCCAAATTATTTCTTGACATACCCAAGTCCTACCTAATGGGGTAATTCCTCTACTTTGATTGGGTTGACAATGCCTTGGCCATTAACGCCAAAGCCTTTTCCTTCATACCCCATTCTCTTCAATAGTTTGGAGCCAATTCGTGTGGTGTGATTTTCAAAAACAGCAAAATCATCTTCAAGAAATATACATGAAGATGGAGAACTACTTTTTACCTCACATGGGTCACACTACAGCTTTTCCAAGGCTTTGTCCTTTGCTTGCAGCTGTTGTAGCAAACTTTGTTTCTCCTCTTTCTCTTCATGTAGATGCATCTTCAATTCATCATTCTCTGTTTGAATATTATGTTTGTTTTTCTTTAGCTCTTTCATGGCCTCTTCTGTGGCTTGCAACTCAAGCTGAAATTGCTCCTTTTCCTCTGTTTCTTTCTGTAGAGTTTCATACACGATCTCCACTCTTTTGGAAATGTTGACCATGATCTCATACATTGCTCTTTCATTGTATGTCGCTACATGTTCCATTGTTCACACTGCAATTCACATACACGTAAAGACTGCTCTGATACCACTTGATCCAGGTCCAGGTGTGACGAAGGATCCTTCAAAGACCTTTTTCTTTTGTGATGTGCTAAATTGCATTTTAAAGGAACATTAATGAATACACCTGCATATTGAAAAGGACAGTAACATAACAATCATCAACACATTAAAACATAAGTGTTGATAACGGAGTTCGTCCAGGAGGGACTACATCTCTTGGCCTCGGTGTTAAGATGGTGTAGGATGCTGCATTTTGTGCTGTCAATAAAGGTGATGTACACAAGAGATGATGTCATGATCATATAAGGAAAAACTCCCTCACGCAGGAGTGGATCTAAGAGATATTCCACAACCAGAATTCTCAATCAAAAGACTCCTATAAATATGACACAAAAACATGCATGATGAATCATCCCACCAACATGGCATAAAAGGGATTTCAAATGCAAAACATGCATGGCAACAACAAGAATATCCCAAAAACATAAAAAAAGGGATCTCAGAACATAACATGATGAGTTATGACAACAAATACATCACATAGAAGATTCCCCATCAAATCAAGCAAGGAATCATGACAACATTTAATAAACAAGATCTTGCATCAATATCAATCAAGGATCTATGCAACGTTCTATAAAAAAAGAAGTACATGAAAAATAATCATATACCTCACACCATGGGCCATCTGAAGAAGTGGATGTTCATAGCTTTAGCGAAAACGATCCACATTGAATATGTTTTTCACATTGTCGATGTGTAGGCAGGGCCTATTACCAATCTGGACTTTGGCTCCCCTTACGTCGATCATTTTCTCGTTGATCATAATTGGTAATCAGGAGAATCTGAAACAAAAGCTATCAATGTGCTGAAACTTGCCGAAACATTGATTTCATGCATCAATCACAAGAAGAACACTATTATGGACTTCTCGGCAATGTAGCTCTCTAGTTATCTAGTTTTATAGTGTGCTGGCTATGTCGCTGCAGTTCTGCGGCTCTGACCCTCTCGTTCTGTGGCTCTCCATCAGGTGCAGCCTCCTCATTGGGATGTTTTTTACACTTAGGATCTCGGGCAATCTAGCACTTCTCCAACCTCGGCTCTCTGTCACTCATTGTGTTTTATAACACGTTTTCGTGACAAGGCCACTTAAAATGTGGAGTCTGTTAAGTTGGAATGGAAGTTGTTTGAACAGAAGGTTAGGCTGGTGCAACAAAATCACTGAAATGGAATTTTTTCATTCAAACTAAAAATACATAGAAAACATTGAAAAATCTGATAAACCGGAATTCAAATTTCATCAAATCGGGTCCATAAACCCATCGGGTCTGTGCTATATCACAATCGCATATCGCTCTTTCAATGGCCCTATTTATTGAGGAATTGCCGATTTCTGATTGCCGATACACCGATCCATCGATCACTGATATGCCGATTAGATCTGAACTATTGATCTTCTCCTTGATCGGACAATCCAAATTGCATCGCATCACCACTTGGTGATCAGGGGCTCATGTCCCAAGTGTCGAAAAATGCTCAAAATTGAAAGTACTCAAAATTGGCTCAAACCTATGCTAATGGATAGAGCTCATCCTCCCGATTCCGGCACTGCAAACGGTTCGAAAAATGGTCGCCGTATGTGAAAGTTATGGCAAAAACAAAATCGCCCAATGACCCTTAATTTTTGAATTTTCAAAAAAAAATATTCCGTAGAATATTCTGGAGAATATTCTTTAGAATATTCTAGGGAATATTCTTTAGAATATTCTTTCTAGCAGCCAATGAAAATCTACCACGTGGCAAGCCCAGAGGCCGCCACGTGGCCAAGGGTGACGTCAGCAAAGTTGGGCCCATGTTAAAATCTTTATTGGTAACGGGGAGGTTTGAACACACGACCCCTGTTAAACAACTCCAAAGTTCTACCAACACACTACAGCCATGCCTTTGAACTATCAGCGGAAACTTATTATTTTAAGGTTTAAATTTCCATAGGCGGAAAATTTTGGGGGGGCTAGCCCTCCCGTCCATATGACCGTGTGCCTGAACCAGGGGCCATAACCAAACAGCCAGCGCGGATTCCAAGGATAACCGCCGAGCCAACCAACGTGGTCACATGCGGATTTGGTGGGCACTTAAGTTTCAGTTGGCGGATTTTTTGGTGGAGCGCCAAATTTGGCGGTCCCGCCATAATTGGCTGAGCTCCACTAAAGTTAGTTGGAGTCCTTTCAGGGGAAACTGACAGTTTCCATTAAATGGCCATAACTTTGGCTAGGAAAGCCCGTTTTGGATGATTTGCTTTTTGATTTTAGGTATTTTGGACATGCTAAAGCCATTGTCATAGTTCTTTCAGCCATCAGAGGTCATTTTCACATGTTTTGGAGCCGTGGAAGTTCTAGGAGCCACTAGGGCCCAGTATTGTGAGAACTGTTTCAGGTTGCAGGTATCCATTGGAGGTGAACCAGCAGTCAATCCTGAAGGATTCATGTGTTCTGAATCCGATTTTACAGTCTATTTCACCTGTAGAGACTTCTATTCAGCTCTAATCTCATTTTGAGCATTTAATTAAAATGAGGACTGGCCCATTTGGGAGCCTTGGACCCAGCAGACGTAGCCCATGAGGGGTGAACTGCTTCATCAACTTCTTTTGCATCTGTGGTTGATTTATTTTACATAACAAATTTGTTTTGATGTGTTAAACAGTAAAAGGAAATATTTCTGCTATGCTTGAATGGATCATGAACAGCTGAAAACTTCATTTGTTTCTTTACTGCAAGACATGGGAATGTTTTAAACATGTTTAATACTGAATTGAATACCTTGCAAACCTTTTTCAAGTAGTTTCAAATATAGATCAAGTTGGTATCAGAGCTATGTTGTTGTTTCTTTGTATCAAAAGCAGTCAAATAAGCTAGAGACAGAGCCTGAAACGAGCTAGGAAGCTTTCGAAATGCTCTTGTTATATAATTGCAAAGTAGATAAATTCTCTTTCAATCAATCTCTGGTGTAGTTGCCTTTTGATTGTTTTTGTGCAAAGATCTTCTAACTGTCTCGCAAGTGTTGATGCTTACCAGGTTGCTTAAATAAGAAGGGGTTTTTGTTTGACATTTGGTTAAAGCTTGTCATTTGATTGAAAGCTTTGAGAACTCTTATTGGGAAGTTTCTTTTGTTTAATTGACCATTTCCATAATGTCAACTTCTTCCACAAGTGAAGGTTCCTCCTTCAGAAAATTCTTCAATGATGACATGAAGAATGAGTTCCTAAAGGTGAAGGCCATGGTACAGATTCTCATTGAGGATCAAAGGGAAAGTGTTAAGCTTCATGCACAATTGTTGGCTATGAAAGATGAGAAGGAAATAATTCTCCAAAGACTGCATGACATGGAGAAACAACTCCTTCAAGCTCAAGAAGCTTTGTCCAAGAAATTGCATGAGGATGAGGTAAATCATTCAAACTTTTCTTCAATTTCCTCAAAGAAAAAGTGTGTTGGTTCTTTTGAAAAACATACAAGAGGTATGGGGTTGAAATTAATGTTTAAGATGGGCTATCAAGAAGTCAAAGGTTTGGGCAAGCATGCACAAGGCATGGTTGAACCTATTTCAGTTGTGGAGTGACCCAAGAATGTTGGTCTTGGATATGAACAATTTAATGGTGAAGAATTTAGATCCTTGAATGCATGTGATGCAAATTTAAAAAGAAACTTTATCCCAAGTTCTAAAATGAATATATGCCAAAACTATTTCAATAATGATTGCCATTGTTTTAAGCCATCATTGCAACAAGTAGAGGGTAAACATGTCGCTTATGGCGAGCATGCAAATGTGAACAATTTTCAAGACAAGCACAGTGATGAAAGTCTGAAAAGGAAAGTTGTCTCCTCTACTACTTCATCATTTCTCAAAGACAAAAAGGATGGACATTCTATGCAGCAAAAGAGGAAGTTTTGTTGCACATTTTGTGGTGGATTTAACCATGTTGCTTCAAGATGTTGGTTGAAGAAGAAAGCACACATGAAGCATATGAGGCAAAGAAAACTTTCTCAGAAAGTGCTTGAAAGTCGCAAATTTTGTCAAAAGAAGGGACATCATGTTTCTCATTGTTGGACCTTGCATCCAACAAGTCGTCCAAAGCACATGCAGCTTGAGGACAAAAACATTGGTGCAAGTGGATCTATGGATTCTATTATCGATGTGGAAGATTCACATGAAGAATTGCTGCTACAACAAAAATCGCCATTGAAGTGGCTTGGTAAGAAGTGGATGGAATTCTTGACACAGTAAGACATACTCCTTTTGTACATACAAACTTTGGATGTATGCATGTTTTTTTTTATGTGTTGCAAAAATTTCGCCATGAAGGTGAAAGCTGAGTATGAGACTCACTCTATCGCAACGAAAGTTATATTCATTTCAGCTTTGAAAGTACATGTACATGTGATCGAGGATATTGTACTTTTGATTGTACTTAAGAGAAAGTTGAAAGATAAACTGCATGCATGAGAATGATATGCATGAGCATAGGGATCATGATGATTTCCTTGTATTTTAAACATGTACGTGTGATTAACTTGAAGGGTTGATTACTTTGTTTTAATCATGCATGTTAGGAAAGTACTTGATGTTTTGAAGAAGAATCAGTTAATTCTTAAAATGTCAAAGTGTGAATTTGGAAAGACTTCTTTGGTTTATTTGGGACACATAGTAGGAGGAGGTGCTTTGAGGATTGATCCTGCTAAGATTGAGGCTATTGTGAATTGGCCTACTCCCAAATCCATAACAGAGCTCCTATGCATGCAGTGACAAGTGTGAAGCGTGCTTTCCAAGGGGAGGCAAGCAGAAAAAAAGCTTTTGAATCTTTGAAAGAGAAGCTCATTCTTCTCTTATTGTTGGCCATTTTGGTAAGCAAAATAGTTGCACATCTACAAAGGTATTTCTATTGGCCTCGCATGGTAGATTTTGTTTCAAGGTTCATAAGAGGTTGTTCATTATGTGCTACCAGCAAGCCTAGTAATAGGAAGTTTGGCTTGTATACTCCTTTGCCGGTACCTTATAGACCATGGGAGAGCATCTCTATTGATTTTGTAGGAGGTTTGCCAAAATCTAGAAAGAAGCATGATTATTTATATGTAGTAGTTGATCGTTTCAGCAAAATGTGTATAATTATGCCCTGTAAGAAAACTATAAATGTTGAACAAACTGCTGAATTATTTTTTCATCATGTATGGATTCACTTTGGTTTGCCTTCTTCCATTATTAGTGACAGGGATTCCAGATTTGTGGGGAATTTTTGGTCCAATCTATGGGAGATGATGGACACAAAGTTGAAGAAAAGCATTGCTTTCCATCCGCAAACAGATGGACAAACTGAAGTTGTGAACATAACCATTGTGCACCTCTTGAGAGGATATTGCAGCAAACATCCCAAGCTTTGGGATGAACATTTGCATTACATACAACATGCTTACAACCGTGCCAAGCACTCTTCCACAAACACCTCACCGTTTGAAGCTTGTTTTGGTTACTTGCCAAAATTGCCTCTTGATTTAATTCTTGAGAAAGATGTCGCCATTGAGGGACATAGTGATGTTGACAAAGCTCGTTCATTCATTGAAAGAATTCAGCAAATACATCAGCGAATTCAAGAACAGCTTAAGAAAAGTCAAGGAAAGTACAAGGAAAGACACGACAAGCATAGAGTCGATCACAAGTTTCAAGAAGGGGATGAGGTATGGTTGTACATTGGTAAGGAAAGAATGCAAGGAGAAGGTAAAAAGCTGAAGCCTAATCATTATGGTCCATTCAAAATTCTCAAGAAGGTTGGAAATAATGCTTTTCAATTAGATTTGCCTTCCTACATACAAATGTATTTTGTTGTTAATGTTGAGAACTTACGTTTGTATGAACCTCCTTTGATCGCTGATCATGAAAGCAATCTTCAGCTGCCATCTATAGAATATTTCTCGCCAGAAAATTTAGATGAGCTGAAGGAAGATACAATCCTTGACAGAAGGACACGCACTTCAAGGAGGGGCAATGTAGATTATGCTCGAGTTGGTCTCAAAGGCAGCAAACCAAACAAGGCAAAGTGGATGGAGGTGGACAGAGTTAGGGCATTGTACCCTCACCTCTTTAACAGGTAGTTGAAGGCTTTTGGGGTCCAAAAGCTTCCCAATGGGGAGGCGTGATCAAGGGCTCATGTCCCAAGTGTTGAAAAATGCTCAAAATTGAAATTATTCAAAATTGGCTCAAACCTGAACTACCGGATATAGCTCTTCCTCCCGATTCCGGCGCCACAAACGGTTCAAAAAATGGTCGCCGTATGTGAAAGTTATGGCAAAAACAAAATCGCCCAATGACCCTTAATTTTTGAATTTTCAAAAAAAAATTAAAAAAAAAAAATATTCCATAGAATATTCCTGAGAATATTCTTTAGAATATTCTTGAGAATATTCAAAGGAATATTCTTTCTAGCAGCCAATGAAAATCTGCCACGTGGCCAAGGGTGACGTCAACAAAGTTGGGCGCATGTTAAAATCTTTGTTGGTAGCGGGGAGTTTGAACACACAACCTCTGTTAAACAACTCCAAAATTCTACCAACACACTACAACCATGCCTTTGAACTATTAGCGGAAACTTATTATTTTAAGGTTTGAGTTTCCATAGGCGGGAAATTTGGGGGGGGCAGCCCTCCCGTCCATATGACCGTGTGCCTGAACCAGGGGCCATAACCAAACAGCCAGCACGGATTCCAAGGATAACCGCCGAGCCAACCAATGTGGTCACATGCAGATTTGGTGGGCAGTTAAGTTTCAGTTGGAAGATTTTTTGGCGGAGTGCTAAATTTGGCAGTCTCGCCATAATTGGTTGAACTCCACTAAAGTTAGCTGGAGTCCTTTTAGGGGAAACTGGAAGTTTCCATTAAATGGCCATAACTTTGGCTAGGAAAGTTCGTTTTGGACGATGTTTTTTTTTTTTTTGGGTATTTTGGATGTGCTGAAGCCATTGGCACAGGTCGTTCAGCCATCAGAGGTCATTTGCAGAGGGTTTGGAGCCGTGGAAGTTCTAGGAGCCACTAAGGCCTAGTATTGTGAGAACTGTTTCAGGTTGCAGGTATCCATTGGAGGTGAACCAGCAGTCAATCCTGAAGGATTCATGTGTTCTGAATCCAATTTTACAGTCTATTTCACCTATAGAGACTTCTATTTAGCTGTAATCTCATTTTGAGCATTTAATTAAAATGAGGACTAACCCATTTGGGAGCCTTGGACCCAGCAGACGTAGCCCAGGAGGGGTGAACTGCTTCATCAACTTCTTTTGCATCTGTGGTTGATTTATTTTGCATAAAAAATTTGTTTTGATGTTTTAAACAGTAAAAGGCGGTCCCACCATAATTGGCTGAGCTCAACTAAAATTAGCTGGAGTCCTTTTAGGGGAAACTGGCAGTTTCCATTAAATGGCCATAACTTTGGCTAGGAAAGTCCGTTTTGGACGATGTTTTTTTTTTATTTTGGGTATTTTGGATGTGCTGAAGCCATTGGCATAGGTCTTTCAGCCATCAGAGGTCAGTTGCATAGGTTTTGGAGCCGTGGAAGTTCCTGGAGCCACTAGGGCCCAGTATTGTTAGAACTGTTTCAGGTTGCAGGTATCCATTGGAGGTGAACCAGTAGTTAATCCTAAAGGATTCGTGTGTTCTGAATCTGATTTTACAGCCTATTTCACCTGTAGAGACTTCTATTCAGCTGAAATCTCATTTTGAGCATTTAATTAAAATGAGGACTGACCCATTTGGGAGCCTTGGACCCAGCAGATGTAGCCCAGGAGGGGTGAACTGCTTCATCAACTTCTTTTGCATCTATGGTTGACTTATTTTGCATAAAAAATTCGTTTTGATGTGTTAAACAGTAAAAGGAAATATTTATGCTATGCTTGAATGGATCATGAACAACTGAAAACTTCATTTGTTTCTTTACTGCAAGACATGAGAATGTTTTAAACATGTTTAATACTGAATTGAATACCTTGCCAACCTTTTTCAAGTAGTTTGAAATTCAAATCACTTGGTATTTGGGATCGTTGATCTCCTAACTATTGATTTGCCAATCGTTGATTTGTTGATATGCTGATTGCCGATTTGTTAATCGCCGATTCACCGATTTGCGGATCACCGGTCTACTAATCATCGATATGCTGATCACCGATCATTGATAAGCCAATTAAATCTGGGTTGTTGATCTGCTTTTGATCTGACGACTGAGATCACATTACATATGATTATCGCTACAGCCTGGGGTTCTTCATCGATACCTTGGCATACACAAATGCTGATCACTCACGTTTGTGGATCACTTGGAAGGTATGCTTTTACCAAGCAATTTAGTGGATTTTCAATAATATTTGTAACATTTTATGCCTTATGAATTCAAAAGAGATAAAGGATTTTAATAAAATGTGCAAAAATTGACAAAGGAAGCTCAATTACTAATAATTGTCATTTTTCTATGCAGGAAGACGTGGAAGCAAGGAGTTGCCGTCCAAAAGCGAGAAGCAGAGGAAGAATAACTGTTGTCCCTCCAGAGGGGAACCAGATGCGAACAAGATCGAGCAAATCAGAGTTGAATAGCCCAGGAAAGGAAGAAGAGATACCGGGTCGGCGAACGCGAGAAAGAAAAGTGAAGGATTAACCGATTGGCAAATCCCTCAAGATCTTCGATCCTGAGGGATCGCTATTTTACTTATCTTTGTTATCTAGATACCTCTGTCGTTACTTTTATATAAAGGGACAACGTCATTGAGAAAAGGGACTACTGTTTTTATAATTTTATGTTTCAGAACAAAACTTTGATCATCGAGTCTCACTGAGGCCTGGTTTTGTTATACATTTGTTGATGCATTAATATAAAAGACTGGCGTTTATTTCATCTCTGCATCTGGAGTAATCTAAGGCGGTGTACCATTGGCAGCTAAGGGCCCCGCTCTGAAGGACACTTGCTTTTGTATCATTATACTACGATTCGTGTGTGGTTTGTTTATCTTCATTGCTCAGTAGTCTGATACATCCTTTATATGATATGCTATGCTCTGTTCTGACCAATATATGAATGATTTCTCGATGTAATGAATCTGCACTGTATAATTGGATCCATTCAGAGTTGAATTGTGTCTTTAATCAACTATTTCTGTAACAGAGTGTTGGTATGAATGTTATGGTCATTGGATCCATGTGAAATAATCCTTGTTGGGACTTGAAAGTAATGTTACTCTGTTTAGAAACATAGTTATATCATCCATCATTCTCAGATTACTGTATTAGTATAGAACATGTATATGTGGTTGATGCTTGTTGTTCTATAATTAATCAAGGAATGTTGTTTCATAAAGTATATCTTATTCAGTCTACTTGAAGAGAAAATCAGAGTGTGAATCAGTTGGTTTTAACTCACGAGATTCAGTTCCATTTACTGCTGTTCCATTTTATTGTTGTTCCATTTACTGTTGTTCCATTTCAATTTTGCTCTTCCATTTTACCTTCTGCTGTTTCATTTACCTGCTTTTGTTGTTTTGGTGTGAGAGAAGGTCTAAGGCTATAGTGAGCCTCAGCAAGACGCTTCCTAGCTCCCAGACCTATAAGTCCATGCTCTAGTTTCCTTTTTATCAGTTTCCAGAGGGATGGGTTATTGCTTCCGTACCCTTGACTGATCAATTGTCTTGTGTGATTCTATCTTTTTGATTAGTTCAGTTGCAGCTTAGCAGTTGTTTTCTTTTGTATCTTCTGAACACTATACTACTAAGCATTACTCGAACAAATAGCCTCGGATTGAGTTACTCTTTACAATAACAAAACGTTCCCGGATTGATTTATTAATGTGGAATAATTAGAGGTGTGGGAGACCCTAGTTATAGCTCTACATTTTGGCATAGTTGTCGGGGAAAGAGTATAGCCATTTGCCCTTTAACAGAGTAGTGCACAAATCTGCTAGGGGGGAGTTGGATCTTAAAACTGGAAGGTAAGAACCTGCGTACGGAGCATGTAAAAGCCCTGCTCCACCGTCCGCTCTCTTAGAAGAATTGCTGGTTGAATAGGATTTAGTAATTTTTAGATTGCATGACTAAGCAAAAAAATCTAGAAAAGAATATCAAACCTCCAGCCAAACCTAAAAAAGCCAAAGGGCCGATGACCCTTGGACGAACAACCTTCATAGACGAAATCTATAAGAAAACTGAATCTCAGCCGTCGGTAGGCCTCAAAAAGATTAATTCTAAACAACCTATTAGCTCCCTTCAGGCCACAACATCACCATCTGGAGCCTTTGCTGAGGTGCATAGTCAGACTGATGAACAAGACTTTCAACAAATTGAAAATTCTGTGTCAGAACAAATGCGGGAAGGGAATTTAAGCAACCTTTGTGAAGGAGAAGGGGAAATAGGGGAAATAGGAGAGCCAAGGTCTCCTTCTAGAATAATCCAACTGTTAAACAGCCCATATAAGGGGAGCGCGGTCAAAATTAATATTGAAGGCACCCCATTCCCTCAGATAGAAATTCCAGATAAGGGAAGTGTCATTAAAACAGTCCGTGCCAAGGCCGTTCCTTCACAACCTAGGAACACCCTCCTAGAAATACTGGAAGGTTATTGGCACATATTTGATCCGAAGGCACAGAATCAGCCAAACACTCAAACTTCTACATTGCAATATCCTATAGTAGATTTTGCTGCAAATGCGCCCATGAAAGCGATCCCTCTTCAACACATCCCAACATTTCATGGACTTACATCAGAAGACCCCGATGCATTTTTATTTGAATTCGATGTGCTATGTAGAGGATATGATTACACCACTGACCCCAAGAAATTAAAATTGTTCCCCTCCACCTTGAAAGGGGTGGCTCTGAGATGGTTTGTGGGATTAGGTGGTGGAGTCATAAATAACTGGGAGAAAATGAAAGAATCTTTCCTAAAGAAATATCAGGATTACTGTAGGTCGAGAGAACTAAAAGATGAAATTTTCCAAATGACGGCGAGACCAAATGAAAATTTAGAGGAATATGTAGAACGTTTCCAGTACAATTTACAGAGAGCCCCCTATGCATCACTACCTCTGCCTGATAATGTGTTGAAAACTGCATTGATTAGAGGCATGAAAGAACAGTGGATTGAAACATTGAACATCATGGGAAAAGGGGATATTTATCAAGAGAATTTTGCTGACATCATTGATTTATGCATCAGGAGTTCAAGAGGCAGCACAAGGATAAAACCAACAGAATATGATCGGTTCGTCAGAAATAACAAAATATCAACAGAAGGAGTAACACGTGTTGAACTTGGGAATTTATTAGAAAATTTCAAAACTGATATTCTGGGAACATTAACTACACAACTTGATATTGTGCAGGCTAAACAAAAGCAGATGGAGGTGAAACAAAGTCTGGCGATTTTCTGCCCCCGATGTAGAAGAAAACATAGCCACAAGGAATGTCCACTAGATGCAGTTCAAACATGTGTTATCTGTACGAAAGATCACCTTACTGAGAGATGCCCCTCACTTCCTGGATTGAAAGAAGTATATAAGGAAGCGGAAGAAGAACCTGAGCCAGCATACTTCGTTAACCAGCATCGCTAATGGCAACCTAGGCAACCTGGTATGTTTTCGGACCCAACTTCTTCGTCTTTCCAGCCTCCGCAGTATAATGCTCAGCAATATGGTATGTGGCAAAAACCAATCTCGACCCCCATTTCTGAATTGGTCATCACAGTCGTTTCCTTCTGCAAATCCATGGATGAATCAGACAGGCCAATTCGGCTGGCCAAATTTTCCCTACACCCCACCATATTGGCAGAATAACTCATATCGCCCACAATGGATTCCCCCTACTTCACAAGGTTCACCCTAGCAGACAAATTGGCCAAAATCGACATATCAGCCAGCAGGAACTATTCTGCTCCCTCAACCGACTCTTCCAGCTTTACAACAAAACCCCCAGTCTAATCTGAGACCACAACTCCCAGTGCAACCCAATCCCAATCCCAATAATAGACCGGTCCTATCCCTCCAAATCATAGAAAAATCAGAAATCGGACCTAACCTAAGGGAGTGTAATGATCTTCAGTTAAGATCTGGTCGTATAGTAGAAACAAAGGGAGACAAAATATTTCACATTGAAGATCAGTTACCAATAGAACAACCTTTACAACAAGAGGGTGTAAATAAGGAACAAATCCATCATCAAGCAAGTACATCCTCTCCTCCTTTCCCAGAACGATTAGTCATACCACGACCGGTACAATATCTAGACTTTGACATTCTGGGGTAGCTACAAAACCTGTACATAAAAATTCCATTCCTCCAAGCCATTCAAGACATTCCTATACACGCAAAAACTATAAAAGAACTGTGCATAAAAAAATGAAGGAGGAATACAACCACTAACCCAAGAGTCCAAGTAGTCAGTACTTTATCTGACCTGTTATCAGGAAAAGATACACCCATCAAATACGAAGATCCCGAAAATCCAATTGTAACCCTCCAAATTTATGGTCAGACCCTAACTAACGCTTTAGTTGATCTAGGAGCTGCAATCAATATTTTGACTACCTCTACCTGCCAAAAGCTTGGCATTACATCAGTAGAACCTACTTCTACTTTGCTAGAATTGGCAGATCGATCTGTAGTTCGATCGGAAGGTACTCTATACGATGTCATGGTTTCTGTAGATTCTTGGGAATATCCAACCGATTTCCTGATAATTAATCCAAAAACCCGACTGGATGGACATCTGCTAATACTAGGAAGACCTTCGCTTGCTACTACCGATGCCTACATTAGTTTTCGGCAGGGAAACATGACCATAACTAAAGGACCAGACGTTAAAAATCTAGTTCTATATCCTCCAGCACAGCCAAGCCTTCCAATGATCAAAACTAATCAGTATCCTGTGTCATACTTCACTAATAATATCAGATCCCCATTGACTGTACAGAAGGCTTCAGATTTTAAGGACCAAATAGAAGATGATGCCATCAATAACTTCTTTAGTCAAACTGAATCTAGATCTCACACACAGTGTTTCATGATAGAAGCAGCGTTTGATAGTGAGCTAGAAAAAGACCCTTTGAAAGATGCACATGAGCAAACAATACCAGTGATTGTTGTTGCCAATAGTACAGTAGTGGAAATTGAACCTGGTAAGACTCTAAATATCAATGCCAACCTTACACCAGACCAAGAAACAAAGCTCGTTAATCTGTTACGAAAATATCAAGGAGCATTTGCGTGGGATTACCCTGACATGAAAGGGATTGATCCTCAATTATGCACCCACCACATCTATATAGAAAAAGATGCAATACTTGTTCGTCAGCCGCAAAGAAGACTCAACCCCCATCTAAAAGAGGTAGTAAAAGCCGAACTTTAGAAACTTTTAGATGTTAATTTTATCTATCCTATTTCCGACAGTAAATGGGTCTCTCCCCTGGTGGTGGTACCCAAGAAAAATGGAAAATGGAGGATCTGCGTGGATTACATGGAGTTGAATAAAGCCACATCGAAGGATCACTTCCCTCTCCCATTCATAGACCAAGTATTGGACACTTTAGTAGGAAAGAAATTCTTT
This sequence comes from Pinus taeda, assembly GCA_000404065.3. NCBI lineage: Eukaryota > Viridiplantae > Streptophyta > Pinopsida > Pinales > Pinaceae > Pinus > Pinus taeda. The sequence continues at coordinate 36,156 of APFE030705390.1, read as the reverse complement.
TCTTTCCTGGACGGCTTCATCGGATACAACCAAATCCAAATTGCCCATGAAGACCAGGATACAACTACCTTTAATTGCCCTTGGGGAATGTTTGTCTATTGAGTTCTACCCTTCGGCCTATGTAATGCCCTTGCTACATTCCAAAGGGGTGTCCTTAGCATCTTTGGAGATTTGATAAATGATGGACTTGAGGTGTACATGGATGACTTTACACCATATGGAGATGATTCTGATCCAGCTTTAGATACCCTGGAAAAAGTCCTACAACGTTGTATCTCTACCACACTTTGTCTGAGCCAGGAAAAATGTTACATGATGATGAAAGAAGGGCTCATTCTAGGGCACTATGTTTCAGCAGTTGGCATCCAGGTAGTCCCGGCCAAAATCCAAATTCTTTTGCTTATCCCTACCCCCACTACTCAAACAAAGGTACGCAGTTTTCTTGGATTTTCTAGGTATTATAGACGATTTATAGAACATTACTCATGTATTGCTGCACCTCTATATGTTCTAACTGGAAATGTTGATTTCTTGTGGACAGAAAAATGGGATCAAGATTTCAAGGAATTAAAGAAGCTTGTATCAACAGCCCCAGTCCTTCGAGGACCAAATTGGAATTTACCATTCCAAATCTCATCTGATGCCTCAGATACAGTAATCAGTGCAGTCCTGGGGCAAGAAGAGGATAAAAAACCATATGCTATCTACTATATCAGCAAAAATTTATCCTCTGCTAAACTGAATTATACTGTCACTGAAAAGGAATTCCTGGCTGTAATACATGTTGTTAACAAATTTAGACATTATATCACAGGCTATCTCGTTGTGTTATATACAGATCATTCTGCTATCAAATATTTGGCAAATAAACCTGTTATGAATGCTAGAATAACCAGATGGTTGATCTTATTGCAAGAGTTCGATATCACAATCAAGGATCAACCTGGCAAGGAGAACCCTGTAGCCGATTTTCTCTCACGAATATCGAAATCAATTGAAACCGCAACAGTGGAAGATCAATTTCCTGATGAGCACCTGTTTGCTGTTGTTGTTCAAACACCGTGGTATGCTGATGTCACCAATTACCTTGCAGTAGGTAAGCTACCAAAACACTTAACCCCTCAGGAACGTAAGAAGATTGTTCAGAAGAGCACTCAATTTTCGTGGATTGGAGGGCATTTGTTCCACACAGGGGCAGATATGCAAATTAGGAGGTGTATTCGAGAAGACAAAATCTTTGACATTTTAAAAGTTTGCCATGACGAACCATGCGGGGGACACTTTGCTGAAAAGAGAACAACACACAAAGTGTTGCAGATGGGATACTATTGGCCTACAATTTTCAAAGATGCGAAAAAAATTGCGCAAGCCTATGACAGTTGCCAGAGAGCAGGACGACCTGGCCAAGCCGATGAAATGCCTCTGAGACCACAATTGGTCATTGAGCCATTTGAACGATGGGCTCTTGACTTCATCGGGCCCATTAATCCATCATCAAACTAGAGGACATACATTCTGGTAGCGACAGACTATGTTACTAAATGGGTCGAGGCCGAATCATTGCCTAAGGCTACAGAAGATTCTGTAATACAATTCTTGTTCCATTTGTTTGTACGTTATGGACTTCCTAGAGAACTAATTACAGATGGTGGACCACAATTTGTTGGAAATAAATTAGCCGCAACACTTAACAATTATCATGTCCAACATAAGATTACTACCCCATACCATCTGCAAGCAAATGGGCAAGTAGAAAGTAGTAATAAGGTAATAGAATCAATTTTAACAAAAACTGTTGCATCGCATAGGCGAGATTGGGCCGCCCGACTACCTGAGGCACTGTGGGCCTATAGAACCACATGGAGAAATACTACAGGCTATTCACCTTATCAATTAGTGTTTGGAAAACAACCTATCTTCCCCATAGAATTCGAAATCCAAACGCTACGAACTGCACAGGAAGTCGGCCTAGATCTGAGTGAGGCACAAATCAATCGATTACAATAGATTAATGAATTGGACGAAATATGGGTCTTTGCATTACAAAATACAACATTGATTCAACAGCAGCGAGCTAAATGGCATGATGCACTTATCAAGAACAAAGTCTTTCATGAAGGAGACTTGCTTTGTTATACGACTCTCGGTTTCAGGACTTCCCGGGGAAACTCCAAACTCGATGGTTAGGACCATACGAAATCCAGAAGGTACATGACAACGGGACCCTTACTCTGACCACAATTGACGGTTCTGGATATGCATTCAAAGTAAATGGCCACCGAGTTCATCTCTATCGAAAGCCACTTACTTGGGAATCCTTTTGTCAGCAGCTACAACAAGATACTGATATGGAAATTTTAGGAGACGAAGCGAAATCTTCCTCACCTATAATTTAAGGAATTCATTTTTTCATAACTTGTACATAACATCTTGTATATATGTTTTCCTCATTCTCTTTTTGCATTCTAAGTGATTTTGCTGTTCCTTTTCAAAAGGAACAGAACTAGTGTATTTTTGTTGTTCCTTTTCAAAAGGAACAGCACTTGTGTGATTTTGCTATTCCTTTTCAAAAGGAACAGCACTTGTGTGATTTTGCTGTTCCTTTTCAAAAGGAACAACACTTGTGTGATTTTGTTGTTCATTTTCAAAAGGAACAACACTTGCATGATTTTGCTGTTCCTTTTCAAAAGGAACAACATTGGTGTGTTTTTACTGTTCCTTTTCAAAAGGAACAACACTTGCATGATTTTGATGTTCCTTTTCAAAAGGAACAGCACTGGTGTGTTTTTGCTGTTCCTTTTCAAAAGGAACAACACTTGCGTGATTTTGCTGTTCCTTTTCAAAAGGAATAGCACTAGTGTGTTTTTGCTGTTCCTTTTCAAAAGGAACAACACTTGCGTGATTTTGTTGTTCCTTTTCAAAAGGAACAACACTGGTGTGTTTTTGCTGTTCCTTTTCAAAAGGAACAGCACTTGCGTGATTTTTCTGTTCCTTTTCAAAAGGAATAGTACTTGTGTGATTTTGTTGTTCCTTTTTAAAAGGAACAACACTTGTGTGATTTTTTTGTTCCTTTTCAAAAGGAACAGCACTTGTGTGATTTTGCTGTTCCTTTTCAAAAGGAACAACACTTCCGTGATTTTGCTGTTCCTTTTCAAAAGGAACAGCACTTGTGTGTTTATGCTGTTCCTTTTCAAAAGGAACAACACTTGTGTAATTTTGTTGTTCCTTTTCAAAAAGGAACAGCGCTTGGGTGATTTTGCTATTCCTTTTCAAAAGGAACATCACTTGTGTGATTTTGCTGTTCCTTTTCAAAAGGAACAACACTTGAATGTGTCTACTGTTCATTTTCAAAAGGAACAGCATTTGAGTGTCTGTGCTGTTCCTTTCTCAGAAGGAACAACATTCATGATTTTCCGTTGTTCCTTTCAAAGAAATGGCATCCTATGAGTTTATCTGCATGAATTCTTCTCTGAGGAATGCCATCGGCATCTTTTTGCTCTTATTGAGGATATTTGCGCCCATGTTCTCCCCAGTCTTTTAGATACAGCAATGGACTTATGCGATGAACATAAACCATGATATACCGAGGTCAGCAAATCATAGATCACCATCACTATAAAGCCTACTATTTATAAGAGGACAAGAGGAGGAACCTTAACTTCTCATCTTTGTTGTCATTGTCTCATTACCGGCACCCTGATTGGTGATCTTTATCATGACGATTTCCCTAAAAATCTCTCTTGATTATTACTTAGGAGTAAGAACAAAGGATTTGTATTTGTCTGTTGGGATGATAAGACTTCTTCCACCATTCCCCGCTCTTAAGGAGTGCAGAACCACCCTTATGTGTAAATAAACAAAAAGAGAGGTGCTCTGCAAAAACAAAAAGAAAATATGAAAATTGTCAAATGCAGGATAGGGGGTCTCATTGAGAACCAGCCTACCATGATCATAAGGATGGAAGCAAAGTGGCATTCCCATTACGGTCGCCACACCAGGGATATGGTCCGAAGGTACATTAACAAACAAACCTTGGAACAGGGGGTCTCATCACGAGCCGACCTGTCCACGTTTCGCGCCTACCTTGTGAATGGCATTATGGCTATCTGGTTACCAAGCCAACATAATGGCTTGCATTTTGACAAAGCACTCTTCACAATACACACAAAGGATCATGGTTCCAGAGGGTGAAATAAACAACTCTGCCAAGGTTATGAACACCTATTGGCAGCAGAGCTCTGTTAATGGCATCGAAGTTGTAATGGTTACACCAACAGGTATGATATCAATATTTTTTTGTCTTTTATATCCTTTGGATAGATCATATGTCACACCCTGATGTGTATATCGCATGAATATTCATTACCACCAATCATGGCAACGGAACTGACAATGACCACTGGAGATTTTGTACGCTTGACAGACGTCCCATCCCCCGTCCTCTCATTATATCACGTAGGCTCTTATGTAAAACGCGATCTACCTTTTTGCCTCGATTTCGGCATTTCGTTGTTTTTCTAAAACATGGCATAATTTCACATGCTGTTTCTTAATGACTTGACTTCCAACTGGCTGCTGCTCCTCTCCTTGATGGCTGGGGACAGCCTATCAGATCACGGGGGGGAGGTAACCTCATTACTCCATGGAGTACATGGCTGCACACCATTCAGGCAAGATAATGTACGAAGGTATGGCATGGTTTAACGGTATGATAATTCCATTTTACGGAAATTGCCGTCCACGATCCTTTTTTTTGAGGCATGCTCTGTGTTCTTTTCCGAAATTCGGCGACGATCATCCTCTCTGTGTCTCAAACACTGCAAGCAGTTGTTGTTCCATTAAGAATTCTAAGTAGAATCATGGGGGGAAAGAAGGTCCGAAGTGAACCTCATGAGTTGACAGTCTCCGCTGCTGCCCGCAAAATCCTGGAAAATGCAGGGTGGTTGAATTATTTCAGCTGCCTGCAAGAATCAAATGAAGCAGTGGCGTTGGAATTCCTGCCAAATTTGCAGGAAAATTACTCCATAGTAGGAGGAAAGCGGATAGCGGTCACAGAGGATATCATCGCAGAAGTCTCGGGACTACCAGCTGCCGGACCCGTATGGACGCTAAAAAAGGAGAGATTACAAAAGGCTATGGAAATTTTCCAGGACGAAGGCCAGAGCTTGACAGTCAAAGGGAAAGGAGTTCTGCCGGAAACGCTAGGGGAACCCTGGACTGAGCTAGAAAAGATAGTGCAGAGCTATATCACCTGCGAAGGGAGAAAAGACGTGGTAAGACCTCGTCACATGAAACTTTTAGCTGTTTTAAAAGGAAAATGTTCTGTAAATCTCCCTGCACTTTTAAATTCACTATTACATGACGCGGCCCGAAGCCTGAAAAAGGAACAACACATAGACGCAGTCGTTAGCCACCATCGACTGATTCGATTGATAGTGAGCCATAGTCTCACTCACAAACAAAGCACTTGGGAGGAACTGATCGCAATAGTCGAGGGGGGATTGGATGCACCACCCCCAAAACCTAAGCATTCCTCCAGTACGCCGGAACGATTAGAGAAACATAAAGAACCAGCAGCAGAAAGACATGCTGCTCCAAAACGAAAACAATCCTCCAGTACGCCAGAACGACCAGAGGAACCCAGAGAATTTGCTGGGACATCCGAACAGCCTGAGAGACCAAGGAAATCCGCCCGGCTGGCCCCGATACGAGGGAGGCTGGAAAGGATTCAGGGAACCACTACCCAGCCAATTGAAATTGCGGATGAGCCTCCAAAACCAGAAGGAGGGCCCTCCGAAGAAAATGTTGAGCAGTCAGGGGCCGAGGCTGACCAGCCTGGAGGAGGTGTTGGGGAAAGAGATGAGCACTCTGAGGAAGAGATAGCTACCGAGCAGGTCAATCAAGAAGAAGAAGTAGTACAGCCAGGGGGTAGCCCGTTGCAGGAACCTGTGGGTGAGGAGGAATTGGCAGGAGTCCTGGCCAATATGGGGGAATATGGCCAGCCCTCCAGCACAGCAAGCATCCCTGACGGACCCACGGAGGAAGATATACCCGAGAAAGCACATGAAGATAAGGCAGGAGAAGAAAACCTACCTCGTTATGATGATGAAATGGAAGACACCAATCAAGGACAATCTGTCCCCAAGACACCGGAAGATATCCCAGACGAAGAAGGAGCAGACTTGAGGACCAAACCCTCTACTGAGGCAAAGGAAATTAAGAAATTAAGGAAGAAACAGCAGAGGTTGTTGGGCACTATAGCCATTCTCTGACAGCAAATTCGAATTTTGAAAGCCAACTTGAGGATACAAAGGACTGCAAGGAAAATGAGGAGGGCCATTGCAGTAAGAACCCGGAGGACAAGAAGGCAACAGACCTATACCCGTTTTGTTGGTCGAAATCCCATTAGGAGACCTACTGCCGAGGAACAGTCTGTTGTTCCAAATGATAACGAGGAATAGGTTGCTATTCCAAGTGACATGGAAGAACAAACCTCTGTTCGAAATATCATGGAGGGACAGACTGCTATTCCATTTGACCCTGAAGAACGGATTTTGAAAGCAGGGCCATCCTGGTTGGGGTATCGATTTCGTAGTCCAATTATTTGGCACCCTACACCCGGATATCAGGCCTTGTATGAAATGCATGCGGATCAAATAAATCAGTTCTTTGATAATCTAGTTGCTCATCACGGTTGTCGGCCTCCTCGCGAGATCCCCTCTCCGGCCTATTCTCTCACTGCCTTGCATGTTAACTATAATGTTTTCATGAGTGCATGAAACAAGGTAAGCAGGGGGGTGTGTGGAGCACTTGGAAGGTATTCTTTTGACAAGCAATTTAGTGGTTTTTCAATAATATTTGTAACCTTTTCTGCCTTATGAATTCAAAAGAGATAAAGGATTTTAATAAAATGTGCAAGAACTGATAAAGGAAGCTCAATTACTAATAATTCTCGTTTTTCTATGCAGGAAGAAGTGGAAGCAAGGAGTTGTCGTCCAAAAGCGAGAAGCAGAGGAAGAATAACTGCTGTCCCTCCAGAGGGGAACTGGATGTGAACAAGATCGAGCAAATCAGAGCTGAATAGCCCAGGAAAGGAAGAAGGGATATCGGGTCGGCGAACATGAGAAAGAAAAGTGAAGGATTAACTGATTGGCGAATCCCTTAGGATCTTCGATCCTGAGGGATCGCTGTTTTACTTATCTTTGTTATCTAGATACCTCCGTCGTTACTTTTATATAAAGGGATAGCGTCATTGAGCAAAGGGACTATTGTTTTTATAATTTTATGTTTCAGAACCAAACTTTGACCATCGAGTATCACTGAGACCTGGTTTTTTTATACATTTGTTGATGCATTAATATAAAAGACTGATGTTTATTTCATCTCTGCGTCTGGAGTAATCTAAGGCGGTGTACCATTGGCAGCTAAGGGCCCAGCTCTGAAGAACACTTGCTTTTGTATCATTATACTACGATTCGTGTGTGGTTTGTTTATCTTCATTACTCAGTAGTCTGATACATCCTTTATATGATATGCTATGCTCTGTTCTGACCAATATATGAATGATTTCTCGATGTAATGAATCTGCACTGTATAATTGGATCCATTCAGAGTTGAATTGCGTCTTTAATTAGCTATTTCTATAACAGAGTGTCGGTATGAATGTTACGTTCATTGGATCCATGTGAATTAATCCTTTTTGGGACTTGAAAGTAATGTTACTCCGTTTAGAAACATAGTTATATCATCCATCATTCTCAGATTACTGTGTTAGTATAGAACATGTATATATGGTTGATGCTTGTTGTTCTATAATTCATCAAGGAATGTTGTTTCATAAAGTATATCTTATTCAGTCTGCTTGAAGAGAAAATCAGAGTGTGAATCAGTTGGTTTTAACTCGCGAGATTCAGTTCCATTTACTGTTGTTCCATTTTACTGTTGTTCCATTTATTTCTGTTCCATTTCCATTTTCTTGTTCCATTTTACCTTCTGCTATTTCATTTACCTGCTTTCGTTGTTTTGGTGTGAGATAAGGTCTAAGGTTGTAGTGAGCCTCAGTAAGACGTTGCCTAGCTCCCAGACCTATAAGTCCATGCTCTAGTTTCCCTTTTATCAGTTTCTAGAGGGATGGGTTATTGCTTCCGTACCCTTGACTGATCAAATGTCTTGTGTGATTCTATCTTTTTGATTAGCTCAGCTGCAGCTTAGCAGTTGTTTTCTTTTGTATCTTCTAAACACTATACTACTAAGGATTACTCGAACAAATAGCCTCGGATTGAGTTACTCTTTACAATAACAAAACGTTCCCGGATTGATTTATTAATGTGGAATAATTAGAGGTGTGGGAGACCCTAGTTATAGCTCTACAACGTTGATTGCCAATGGCTAATCCGATCACTCCTCTGATCGCCAATCGCATGAATTAAGCCCTGATATCGCCGATAGCATGCCTCTAACTCTGATTAATCATAGATCACTGATCCGGGGTTCTAAAGGCCCCGCCTTAAGTCCACCCTTTGGAGTCCTCTGATTGTGATTTTCCTTTTAAAGGCTAAAAACCCATTTTTAGAGGAATTACCTCTTTTTTCAAAGGAGCCAAGGCAAATTCTTTCTATGATAACTTCATCATCCAGACTTGGATTAAAGTGTCATTCACACCTCCACAATCAGGACGACAATGTTGGAAATAATACTGAGAGGGTGGGTGAATCAGTATTATCTACTTCTTTTTATAAATATTCCTTATTTGTTCTTGAATTTGTTTTGCATGTCAGTACTGTTAACACCCAGGTTGTTCTCTTTGACTCCCAAGAGAATACGGCCGGGGTAACCACTAACCAATCTTTGGGCTACAGCTTCTAGCCCAGCTGCAGTCAGAGAGGGCTCTCTCTGTTAGGTTTGTCACTGCTTTCAGTAGGAGTTTCAGGCTAGTTATGAGATGAGTTTTTTGGTTGTTTTTATCTGTCTGGTTGGGAGGATGCTTCTGATTCCTTTAGAATATATCAGCAGGCAAGATTAGTCCATTGGGCAATGGGGTCTAGGACTGTTTTCTCTTGAAATCTTGATTTCGGTGAAGAGGAAAGCTACAGGGCCTGTGTGCATTTCATGAAACAAACTGTAAATAGTGAGAATGAGGTGAATACAACTAGCAATGAGCAATTAAGATTTCCTTACTTAGCTGTATATTTGTGAAAAAGGCTTGTTATCTAGGAGCAATTACTTGAATTCCTAAAACAACAATACACAGTGATGATATGGTTATTAAAGGCAGCAGTTAAGAATTACGCTTTAAACACCTTATCAGAAGAAAACATAGAAGATAGATTTGATTGAGCTCAGGGTAGTCGATGACTAAGTCCTGAGACTATCCTTTTTCTTTACTATCTAGAGATCAAACGAATAGAAAACATGAGATACATATGGGATTACAGGAAACACAGGTGAGATAGAGTCATGAGAAAAACTTATTTGAACCATGGAATGCACAGGAATCTTGCCACTTTGAGCTACACACCGCCAAGAGATCAATAGACAAACATCTTTGTAGAAATCCCACTGCCTTTGTATTAAACTGTCTGAAGGTTTGTAATATCAGAGATACAGAGAAGATATCAGGAGAATTTCTTACATCCGGAGTCCAACCCCTCTAAACAAACGCGAGGGTGAATATATAGAGTTTTACATACAAAAATATCTCAGGAATGGAGTCATTTGAGAGGAAAAAATCTCTTACACTTGTACAGAGAAAGTAGATGAGAAGTTATTACAAGTGTAAATGTTCCTTTAAAGCTATTAACTCCTAACAAGATAACCTTTTGACCTTTGAGTACTGCGGAGTTTAACTGCGCGGCTTTTCATAAATGAAGCATTGAAGTGCTTTGTTACTTCTGATTTTCTGTATCTTTCTTGGCCCTGCCACCTGTACCTGCTGTTGTTGTTGCTGATGCCGAGTACCTGTGCTGAGTTGGCTCAGTGTCTTTATGCTCGTTGTCGTGGCTTTGTCCACCTGTAGGTGCAATATGGACTGTATTGCTGCAATAAAGTTTTTTTTTTCCTTAGCCTTGGTTCAAAAGTAGCTTTACCAAGTCCTGCCATGTATCTGGATGAGGAAGCTGGTGCTTCAAAATTGACCCTACAGTCTCATCAGCTTCAGTGTACTTATAGAAATCGGGAGGTTTATCAAATAAATGTGCTACCTCATTTTTAACAAAAAACAAATTATCTAATTTATTAAAAAGAACTTGTCCTGTTAATGGGCCTGTTGTAGATGACCCAGAAGCCTCAGCAATCTGCATGGCTGAAAAAGTGCTTATTCTTTTGATGTACTTCTCTTAAGAGAGAAGCTTTCCTGATTCTTCTAAACTGGGGAGCCCTTTGTCCTGCAGGGCTGTGAACCTATTCTGGAACTTAGTTATATCTGCTTGCATATCATGTACCCTTCT
>APFE030705390.1:0-14879 GCA_000404065.3 Pinus taeda | reverse complement strand
CGCACCTGAAACCCTTCTGTGCCTGCGTACCGGCGCACCTGAAACCCTTCTGTGCCTGCGTACCGGCGCACCTTAAACCCTTCTGTGCTTGCGTACCGGCGCACCTGAAACCCTTCTGTGCCTGCGTATCAGTGCACCTGAAACCCTTCTGTGCCAGTGTACAGGCGCACCTGAAACCCTTCTGTGCCTGCGTACCGGCGCACCTGAAACCCTTCTGTGCCTGTGTACCGGCGCACTTGAAACGCTAAGCTCCTGCGTATGTACGCACTTTTCTCTCACTGTACCTGTGTACCTTCGAGAATAGATGATTTCAAGACTTCAGAAAGAACCCAGATAGTCAGATCTACAGATCTAAACATGCGCCGAAGAGATCTTAGTCCATCAGTAGATCCGCCTTATTTAGATCTAGACTAGATCTTGCCCTCATAAGATATTCAACCAAAAACATACTTAAGCCAAATGATCTCCTTTTCTTTATATAAACAAGCTCTTCCTCAAATCAAGGATCATGGGGCTCAATAATAATAATAAAATAAAAAATACCACGGGCCAAAACCATGATAACACAATACCGTCGGCTAAATACTATGAGAAAACCCCATGTGTGGGCGCTTAACTGCCTTGAAGTGTGTGCACTAGGGGTACGCACCCAATGAATGAGTATCCTGCGGGTATGTACGCAATTTATATAAGACATGTCTGTGTGTACGCACCTTTTGAATGGTGTGCCTGCGTACTCCTTATTTTCTTCAATATTTGAGAGTTGTTCATCAATGTTTGCTATTGACCTGTTGTATAGTGATCCATCACCTGTATGGGTTGCCATCAAGGAGAACACTTTATCCATAATGCCAACAGACAAGATCTATGCTTTGGTCTTGGGCTGACATCATTCTGAACACTTTTATTTTTGAGTGTTCATAAACCCTCTTTATCCTATGTGTCTTTCTGAAGCCACCTGGATCAACCCTTCTTCACTATCATTATGACTGAATCTCAAAGGGATCTAAATTCCATACTAAACTCTACCCTTCACCAAATTTTCTGGTTCACTGAAATGGTTATGTGAATCAAAGATAACCCAAACTTGTCTTCCATCACAATCATCTGAAAAACTCAGAGAAGGATGTCTAAATTTCTATTTTTGTTGACTTGACCGATGTTTCTATTCATAGTGGTTTGTTGTTCATATTAAGCCGACATATACTTATCAATAGGTGTGTCTCTATAATGGGAAGATGACGCGTGTTTTCCAAGTTATCTTGAAGTCAACATGAAGAAAGGGCTTTGTACTTGTCGTTGGAATGCTATATAGACTCATATAAAATTGACACATGCTCAAGAAGATCTCTTCATACATGACATTAATTCTATGACTCTAATGATAAATCCTAAGGCTCTCAAAGGGAGCCAACAAAATAAAATAAAATCTCTTTCTCATGAAACCCATGAAGAAATCCTTACAATAACACTTTTCTTTTTCTTATTTCACATCATTTACAAAACTTACAATTACATGTCATTATCAAAACTGAACCTAGTTACATTTTACAACATTGACCTCTAGGGGTTCCTGTTGGACTCCTGAGTTATCTGGTGTCCCTGATCAGTGAAATTAGTAGTTCTAGTTAGTAGGTCCCACTTACATAACTGGAACTTGGAGGTCGGGTCATGTCATAGCAACTCTCAACTCATGTTTACCTTAAAGAGCTTGTAAAAATGAGTAGATGTGGGTTCAATTTGTTACCAAGTTGTATTAGAGCACATTCCATTCTTTTTGGGTGATATGTGATACCACAGAGTGGTATCAGAGCGGGTTTCGTTCTCTTTGGGTGATATATAATACCACAGAGTAGTATCAGAGTGAGGTTGCAATAGTGGAGCTCGGGGTGAATGTTATTGTTATGCATGCATTTCAGTTGTCTATGCGTTTTCTATGCATGCATGATTATGGTTATGGTTATGATATTCATGTATGACTTGATATGCTTATGATATTGTATCATACTAATGTAGATATTCTTATGCAGAAGTAATATCCTCCTCTAAGATACATTGAGGTATGATTTTCATTATGTTTTCCATTTGGTTTATCTAACATGGTATGTTTGTAGGAAATAGAAGATACGAGATGAAGAGCGGAATGGTGTATTACATTTCACGTTACTCCGCTTACATCCGTGATGTAAATTTTGTGGAATGGGAAAGGTCCATTGAGAAGCAAGGAGAAGAGTATTCTCCTGATCTATCAGATACATTTATATGTTTGAAGGAAGAAATTGTGAGTTGCAAGGAAGCCAATGAGTGATTGATTGAGGCCCATGAAAGGATGTCTAGAGCTCAAGAAAAGAAAGTCAAGGTTGATGCAGTGGTTCTTTAGAGCCTTTTACATTTACATAAGGAGGGAAAACTAAGGATATATTATAGATAGGAAGAAAACAAAAATGGTGTAGATGGAAGTGGATCTTGGAAGGGGGTACAGGTTGAAAAGGGATGATACAGTGAGAGATGGAAGGTCCTTGGATACACCTGACAAGAGGGGTATTACTTATGGATTCTATTTTAGCTTTGATTCTAGGTGATATCATCCCCATCACAACAATGATCTATATAAGATGAGTGAGAAGTGGTAATTGCTAGAAGAGTTCAAGAAAGCTAAGCCTCCTAAATTTGATGGAGAAATGAAGGAATCTGAAAATGCAGAAGCATGGATGCTTGGCATGATTTTTTTTCTTCATATTTCATGATTACTCAAAGAACATGAAATCCAATATAGGTACCTTCAGTCTTGAAGGGAATGCAGACATCTGGTGGGAAGATGTGAAGACGTTCAGAGGCACTGGAGAAGACGAGATGATTTTGGATGAGTTTGCAAGACTCTTCAAGAAGAAGTACATGTATGAAATACCCTATGATGAAAGGGCCAAGGGTTTCTATGAGTTGAGAATGTTAAACAAAAGATCCAAAGATTCATCAGTGAATTTCCAATAACATTCATGGACTAGATTGAGTTTTATGAGCCTCATTCATGAGGGGAAGTCATCAGAAGGATGAAGTATGTTTATTAGCAATCAAAGCATAAGCTTGAGTTCAAGCATGAATAGAAGGGTAACGAGAAGACCTAGTAAATTTGGCTTCAGAAGCAAGGAGGATATCAGGATGTAGGTGATAATGAAAATGTGGAACCTTATAAGAAGTTCAACGAAACTAAGAAAGGACATGGGTCTCATCATATGGAGCAACAAAATAAAGGCAATGGAAGATAACCATTGCAATAGTTAACCTATGGTGGAATATCATCGCATGAAGGATTTCCCCTTGTAACAAAGAGGTATTCAATTTTGTATTAGAGTGGTGTAGTGGAAGGTTTATAGGCCTCAAATCTATAGCACTCAGGAGGCACATATAGTTGGGGATGTAGGTTAGAGCATTCCTCGGATCTATGTAGCAAGGGATAACAAGAAGGAAAGTCACGAGCCATCCATCATTAAGGTGGACATGGCTCCAGTGGGAGAGCTCTACATAAAACCTCAATGAATTTTGTAGAAGAATAATCTCATGCTTTGGAATCGAGTAATAGATCAAAGTACAGTGAATGGAACCACTTTAGGGTCAAGTAAGCTACATGATAGACAATTGGTTAGATGCAGGGGTAACAACTGGTTTTCAGTTATGGTTGGATTCGTCAAGGGAATTTGAGTCCTTTGAGAGATGATATGTATGTGTTTAGTTACAAGGTAGTGTGCTTGGTACAAAAAGGTATGGTAAATTGTATATTGTTATATTTATTTATGCACTGAAAATGGCGTGTTTACCACTTTATGATGCAAGGAATTTCATGGAAAAAGAAACTTCCATGAAATGTTGAAGAAGGCTTAGGTTGAGCTTTCCCTTGGAAGCATTTGGAACCATGGAGGTTGAGTCATGGTGTATATTGAAATTTTTTTGTTTTTAGTGCTTTGTGATTTGTTTTTTCTTGATTTGTGGTTTTTGGTGTGATTAGTGCATGGCCATCTAGTGTGTATATGAAAATAACAAAGAACAAAGGTAGAAGCAAAGAAAAATTTAAACATAAGTATTGGGATTTTATTTCAATTTAATTATGCAGATAATCTATGATTTTGATTTATGGTGGTTGAGAGCTAATCGGATGTGATATGTTTATACATGATGATTTGATCAAAGAGCTAATTTGACTTGATATGATAGGAAGTAAATAGAATTGAAAATGTAGGTTATTGATGAGGTACCAATGAGGTATGATTTCAATTTATTACAATTCCTTTTGAGTCTAATGGAAATTGTGCTCCTGGTACAAGAAATCACGGAAATGCTTGGTTTGGGTGGTTGGAACTCACTACAAGAAATCTAGAAACAACAACATAATAAATTGGAACATGCAATAGTGTGTTGGTATAGAATTCAGGAGAAAGGTGATTATGGGATACTGTTATCCATAAGTGTCCATTGATATCCATGATCATGCTATGACCAGTACGATGGTTTTGAGGTAGGGAAATGCACTAGTTTTTGGACATTCTGATGTGAGGAAGCCATGCCAAGGGATGGATTACCGGAGGGACTAGAAAACAAAGAAGAAGATGTTGGGGAACTTGGAAGGTGAGTGACTACATGGAAGGGGGTGACCAGATTGCCCGAGATGTTGGGAATTAGAGAAGGGAAGATCAAGGAATAATTTATTTTTGGTCATCACAATTTCCATATGAAATCATAAGCACATTGGTATTGTGCACTCAAACATTAAGTCGGTAATTGTTCACTGAGAGAAAATGTAGTGCAAGGATGGTAGCGTTCGACATTATAGGCACACTTTGATTTGGCAACGAATTCTGGACTTCCTCAGAAGGAGGTCAATCCTAGTACTACTTTGAGAGTGGAGATGTGAGCTTCTAGATTCTCTTGCTGCTAATGCAGGTACCATATACATTTATTTGTTTGTTAAAGAAAATGTGCATATGCATATATGTGCATATTATTGTAAATATTGTATCGATTTGTGTTTATAAAGCTCCATAGATAGTATAATTATTTGCTAATTGAAGTATATGTGTTTGTCATTGTAAATACTGCATCGAGTTGTGTATAAATCTCCATAAGAAAAATGTTTTGTTGGTCATAAGCATCATAGAACACTAAGGACAGTGTTCCCCCAAGGGGGAGTGGTTTGTAAATGCCCTGAGTTGATTTTCTATGTAAATGAAAATAAGACCAAGGTCATGGGACATGTATTCCAAGTTGAATTCTAGGGAAACATTATAGTGGGATCACCTAGAATCTATTAATGGCTATGGGAATTAGCAAAGACATTGGGAGAGGAAAAATGGCAACAAATGACATTTAATTAAGGAAATAAAGGAAAATAGGAGAAAATGAAGATGAACAAACACAAATGCATGAGAGGGAAATTAGAGAGAAATTAGATGAAAATGAAGAGAAAAGGAAAAGAAGAGAGTAGACACCAGTGTTAAAAAGGCACCTGACAAAAACTTGACATCTTTTTCTCAACTTTTGATCAGGTTCGACAAAGATGACAAAACAAGGGAGAAAACAAGCAAGGAAAGCAAGGGTTCCCAAGAGGAAGTTTGGACAACGACTAGTGGGGATTAAAATTAGTTATGGATTGCAGGTAATAATGTGCATGTGAGATTTAGCATGTTGCAAATTCAAATGCATGGTGCATGCATTGGTTTGTTGTTTATGTTTATTGTCATTGGCATGGGATTTTCCTAGATTGAAGGTGGTTTGAGCCTTGCCTTTCCATTTCCTCAATAGCCATGGTGTTCTGGGTGCCTTTTTTTGCTTTAAGCTTTGAATGGCAAGTAGACTTTGGATTCTAGTGAGGTAGTCTCAGGAAATTCGCAAGGGTCAAGGCTGAAGATGGGATTTATCCTAGAACTCTTGATGGATGGGTGGAGACAGGAAAATTGATCTGGTTATGGTGAAGAAAGTTGGAGGCATCCAATATTGTTTAATGTTAGTGATTTCTTGAGTGGTTTAGGTGAAATCATTGTGCTTCAGGGTTGAGGTGGTTTGGCCTCTACAAGCCCCGGTTGGTTCCTATTTCTGGGAAAACTAGTGTCTACTAAGATCTGCTAGTCCCAATAAGATGGTAGCTATCTTAGAAACAAACAATTCAAAGTTACTTGTGTTTTCCTTTATGAGAGATAGATGAGAGAGAAGCAGAGAGCACCAACCTTAGTCTTTCATTTGGCTCCTTGCTTGTTTCCTCTCTCCTTTGATAGAGCTTTTTCCACTCCTTTCTCATTGTACCGCTTCAAAGAACACCTGTAGAGTCAAAGCAGAAAAATACCATCAAGGCATAGAGATCTATAACCATAAACAATGTAGAATCAGATGTACATTAACCATACAAATCCATACACAAATACAAGATTCAAAAATATAGATTTATATAAAGGAAAACATAAATAGCTTTATTGATAGAAGTAGTAGAAGAGAGGATTACAACCTAGTTGTCTGATCTAGTGCCATCCTACCAGCATGAAAGCCCTCTTCACCTCATGAAAAGCTAGATCACCCAACAATACAATGTTTTACAGAGAAACCAACAACACTTCCTTACAAATTACAAAATTCTAGCCTTCGGATCTCTAGGATGAGGGATCCATATATAGATATTTGTAGGGGGGTGAGTTAGCTTCTGGGATTTTGATTAGTGTTATTTCACTGATAGTTCTTGGTTCCACTTAGGGATTTCATGATCTCTTACTCATGCCTAGGCGAATTCAGAGAGGCAAGTGTCATATGAGCAGTTTCTAGAAGATTCCTTGAGTTTCCACCTAGCAAACTGCCTCTTCCATTTGTCTACTCTCACTCATCACACCCTACAGAAGGGATTTTTAGTATGCATCGCGTCCCTTGTGTGTAATAGGTGAGATGCATCGCACCCTTAGCACTAAGCAGTCTATATGGTCTTGTTTTGACCAGTTCTGAGTAGTTTTTCAGGGAGAACTTCTGGGAAATGATGTAATCAGTTGACCTTGATCCTTTAGGGATTGAAACAAGACTTTTAAGGGTTTAGAAGCCCTTGGTTTATGGACATATGTGATTTTGGTTGTAGTGCCAAAATATGTCTATAACAGTTTCCCCCTAAAGAATGAGGTCGTAAATCTCCTGATATCGGGTGAAATGCTTTATCATGAGGATCCAAGGTTTTTCAAATTAGAAGGTGACCTATAATAAGATATAATACAATATGTTATATTCATATTGTTTTCATGATCTAGCTAAGGTGGGCATTCCCATGCTTATCTTTATAGATTCATTTCCATGTACATAGGATAGAAAATCGTCTATGTGGCAGACTAATGATTCTGGTAAAGCCATCATCCTTAGCTTGGATGATTATCTGTACGACTATGGAGTACATTTGATGTCTTTATTTTCCTAAATATGTCGCAGCTCAGATGGATGAAACTAGATCTGGGGTCTTCAAACTCGTTCAATCTTTGCCCAAAGTACAAGTCGATCCATGTGAAAAGATGTTCTGATTTCGAACATCGAAAGACATCACCTGATCACCAGCCAATGATGTAAGCTATTAACAGGCATGAAAGGAATCACCGATAATGATAATGACCCTCAAGGTACTGTAGTACAATTCACATGGTGTGAATACATGAGTTGATGTCGAACACCACACAAAATATTTTGGCTGAAGGCCATTGATGTAAACCTGTCACCAGAAGTGAGAAACTTGCCATTGAGGCATGCAAGCTTCAAAGTACTGAAAGGGTTGTTCCTAAGTCAACTTCTTGGATAATGAGCTGATGTGGACAAGAAGTGACCCGTCATAGGACGACCTTAAAGAATCCCACATCTGCGACATAGAACGGAGAAAATGATTTTGCGCAGGTGAAAACGATCTGATGATACAAGGTTCAGGGTGGTGGTCATGAAAGAATGGAGCGTAAAGGTATTGCAGCAGATGAGGTGTTAGCTGGGTTGGTGAATTCTTTGAGCGACTTCTCTTGAACATATTGGTGACACTGAAATGGATTGGTAGCATTAACCTCAAAATGGATGGTACAGAGGACCAATGGTGATATGACCGGTGAACGGAATAACCCAACCCAACTCAATCATGGTGATGGAGTGAAAGTGTCATGTTCAAGAGCAACCTGCTACCAAATGAAGTTCTTCAAGTTTTCTTCCCTTTTTCCCTAGTCATTGTTGACCAGTACCTCTTTATTTTTGTCAAGCTTG
Source organism: Pinus taeda (assembly GCA_000404065.3). Taxonomy (NCBI): domain Eukaryota; kingdom Viridiplantae; phylum Streptophyta; class Pinopsida; order Pinales; family Pinaceae; genus Pinus; species Pinus taeda. Next base: position 6,632 of record APFE030705390.1, on the reverse strand, counting down.
AGGAGGATAAAATATGCTTGTTCTATAATTTTCCCTTTTGGCAAACCTGTCGCTATGTTTTAGTGAGCCTAGCGACAGTGAAACTCGCTCTTGTCCATATGGACAAGTTTGTCGCTATTTTTTTAACGAGTTTAACGACAAATATAACTCAGTCCTTTTCAGTTTTAGAGAGTCTAAAAAGAGATGGAAAGGAAACTCCAAAAGCCTTTTTTCGTATTATAATCCCTTAAGTCCGAAAAATTATAAAATAATATGAAAGGGATGACTTTTCCGATCACTTTAGCGAGCCGAAAAAGACAAGCGCTCGATATTTTTTTGTAATGATCCCTTAGGTCCAAAAATATTAAAATATAGAGGAGGGATGGACTTCCAATCACTTTAATGAGCTGGAAAGGCCAATTGCTCAGCAATCTTTTTATATTTTACGAGTCTAGAAAGATCTTAAAAGAGACTCATTTTTGAGGAATGAGTGATGTTTTCAAGTAGCAGCTGGTTCTAGGTAAGGTTTGGAACTTTTTCAATCATGGTAGTGTAAATAAGGTGGCTAACAGAATTACTTGTCACAGCTATTCCTCAAAAGGGTAAACAATCAAGTTGAGGCGTATGATTGGCTAAAAAGTGGAAGTGATGGTAAGAACATGACCAAGGCTCAAAAATTGATGGCAATGCGATCACAAAGTTTATTTACCAAATGTGGGTTCATTTTTTAATGAGCTTGAACTCTGGTGGAACATATGCTCATTGGTAGGTTTATTTTTTAATGAGCTTGAACTTTGCATAAACCTGCTCGTTCCATTCATATATTAAGGATGTCTCTCATTTGTAGGTTCATTTTTTAGGGAGCTTGCCCCATGCGAAACTTTGGTCCGAGCCTTTTGTATGCAAGTTAGGAACGACCAACTACCGTCCTAAGGGTTAAAGAACTACTAAGGTTAGGTAGGATAGTTTCACGACAGGAAACATTTCCTTTACTTTGCCAGTGCCGTCGGCCCTTGCAAAGGTGAATGGTTGACCAGACCAATCACCTAACTTATGCAGTTGAAGTTAGTAAAAACTACGGGGTTAGAGTTATGTTGGTCGCTTTTCACTTGCATAAGAAAAAGGTTTGCATGCCCCCAGGTATAAAGAAAAGTAGATTTTCTAGGTTACCATATGGAAGTTCTTGCATTAAAGCAAGGTTGTTTTGTCTATGTAGCAGCCAAAACACTTCCTTGGCTTTGTCCATCGAAATAGACAAAGGTGAATGGTGGGAGCTTCCAATCACATAACCTTCGACAAGGAAATATTTTTCTAGACTGATCCTATTTTCCTAAATGGATGGGTGTGTTAGATTGGTCATATATCCTACAAGGAAACATATCTTATAACTGGGGTTTTCCTGCCAAAGCAGAATAGGGCACATGCCCCCTTGGTTTTGTCACATTCATCGAATCACTCGCGGTCATTAGTTCGATGGAATGGAGGTTGATGAGACATTCCTTATGCAAAATGACCATTTAGGGATGCCATTTGACTAGTAGTTGTGTTTGAATTGGGGAATGAAAGCTCGTCAACGAGTTGGACCATTCTGCCTTCATAGGGGAAACACATCACCCAAAAGAGTGAGGAAACAATAGCTCCCATGCTGTAAATGTAGTCATGCCCAAGGAGTAGATTATAATCTAGAGGCCCTTGGACTACCATCACGTTCAGATGAATGGTTTTCCTTCTCAAAGTTATAGGAAAATTTGGAAGGATCCCTAATAGTTGACTGGTTCCTTTATTGAGGCCTGACAAATTTTGAATCTCAGGCAGAAGCGATGGTGAACCAAGCGCTTTCCAAGAAGTTGAGGAAAGGATGCTCACGGAAGCCCCTTCATCTATGACAGTGCCAGTCATGATCATTTTGTAAGCTTCTACTATGATTCAAAATGGTACATTAGATGGAAGGAGGGGTCTCGCTAGTAGATTCCAATCAAAGGAAACAACTAGATTGCTTAGAGGAGGGACCGAATAAATGGTCGAACGAATCTCTTGAACTAACGAAGTTTCCTCCTGTGGTAAAGGAATGGGTAGATTTCCTCTATGTTCATCAGACTCTGTGTTAACAAAAATAATTTGAATGGTGTCGTTCTCATTCTCTTCGGGGACTGTATCATCTAAAGGTGGACCTTCTGAAGACAAGACTAGCTCGATTGCTATCTTGACCTATTGACTTTGGCTTGATGTGGACTTAGAAGGTTTATCTTCAATGGTAGGTGCTTCGACAAACAAAAGAGGTGTGTCAGTCAGATTTTCAACTAGCGATGAACTTGGCAAGAGTTTCTTGTATCTAGGAGGAAATCGTTGCGATGAAGTAGGACAGTTATCTAAGACTCTTTTGGCTTCATCCAGGAAAGGACAACGGTGGAGGGCATGGTCGCCTTCACACAGCCTACAAGGAAATTTAGATCTTCCTCTTTGTCCACTGACTTCATTTTCACTAGTTGATGGTGTACTCTCAACATGATCGACAGAGGTTGAAGACACTGCATCGTGCAAGCAGGGAGACCAGTCTCTCAAGATCCACGAGATGCAAGGAAAATCTCGGTGATAGTGGTCTCCTTTGCAAATGACACATGGAGAGTTGGGTTTGGATGGTGCAATCTGTGGATTTTCGCCATATGATGCATGGTTTCCCCCTTTTGCCATTAGCTTCTTATTCTTCTTCTCCTTCCATTTCTTCTTCTTCTCAACTACTTGGTTTTTAGTATTACTAGTTTCACCAAGCGAAGAGGAAGAAGGAGAGGGAGAAACAAATGAAGTGGAAGGTGGAGGAGAAACTTCAGTATCATCTGGTTTTTGATTTTATTGCTGAGGAATTACGGTGTTTTGAACGACAAAGGTTGAGAATAGCTAAACTCGCAGGCCAATTGTGAGTCCTAGAAGGAACAATGTAGCCATGTGTGGATCACCAATATCTCCCCAAGAATAGAAAGGACTAGGATTCCCTCCAAGGGGAAACCCTTGATTGGTGGACTACATTATCTCAACCTAAGATCAATGAGGGAACATTGATGTTATTCCAAATTAAATAAATTTAATGACGCTTTGACACAACTTTCTTTTTCAATTTTTAAGAGTCGAGAAAAAGCTAAAGATGAATTTAGTCGCCTTTGATTTTTAATGAGCTTGAAGTGACAAGTGCTTAAATGGACCTTTTCTTTTAAGGAGTCGAAAAGGAATGAAAGTGACTACTTTGGAAATCTAGACAAAGGGATTACCAAACCAATCACAAAACTACAATATACACTTCAGTGGTAAATTATAAAGAAATTACCGAGGACTTTATGTATGGAAATCAATCTTCCCAAATGTTGTGTTCAGTGCATTGCGATTGATAGGGCGGTAGATATAGCTTCCTAAGGATAAAGGATATTAGCCTATTGTGGTCACCTAATATATACTTGACGGTACGTGGGAGCACAAGTCCGTACTAGCTCTTGTCGTATCAAAAAGGAGGAATCACCCAACCTACGATGAGAAAGATAGTTACCAGGCTTTACGACGCCGGAATACGTCTCTAGCCTAGACTTCTAGATGTTTCACGTTAGGTTCCAAGGCGTTTTTATGTTCATTGAGGTTTATTTGATATTTGATATTTCTTAAGAAATTTTCTTTTCAAGATTCACCGCGTGATGTAGATATACAATTCCTAAATATGCAATCTAAGATGATAAACAATCGTTTATTTTATTTTAGCAATGAAAATCCTAGCTACAAAGGAAAGAATATTATGATTTTTTTTCAACATAGAGCAAAGAGCACACACTAAATGCACTTTCCTAAATCAAATTCTGCAAGCCGTCTAAATGCAAATGCACATGCATGTATTTGTTTTTCTGTTTCCTTAATGTGAGAATGACAAAAAGAAAACTAAGTACAGATTTGAACTATCTTTCCTCAAAGCGACACTTTAGCAATTTCTTTTCAAAAAATGAAAGGAAGACTAAGATGACACTTTCACTTTCGAAAGGAAAATTGTTTTCGAAATTTCAAATAATTTACAATTCAAATCAAATACAACGAAAAAAGTATAATCAACTATCTGAAAGAGGAAGACTTTATGACACTCTTTCTCTTGACTGAAAACGACAATTGTGACACTTTCGAATCAAAAGACTACAGTTCGATTAAGCTACTTTTGCAAAGGAGGACTGTAAATGATGAAAAATACATAAAAACCATTTACAATTCCATATCAATGGAGGTTGAATAATGTAAAGGAAGAATGTTTCAATAGTGATATACTGATCATAGGCAACAAAACTACTGAATAGAGCTGAAAACAATGAAGAAAAATCCAAACTCTGGAGGCAAAAATAGTCTCATTCAATCTTCGCACCTATAACAAAGGGAAACAAGGGTGCATCTCACCTAGCGTACATGGGATGTTTGATGCATCCATACTACCAATGAGAGATAGTGTGATGGTCTAAGGATGAGACTGAGCTTGGTTTTCACCCACGACTTGCAGCTAAGTTCAAGGATTTATGTTGAGCTTATGATAGACAGTAAACACAAAGTATAGAGGCTGATCTAATGAGGTTATTGAGCTACCACCAGGTCACTTAGGATGTTTGCAAGTCAGATGTTCAGTTCATAAACCAACCCAGAGATTGACTGAAGCAGTGTCGATCTACTTTGTAGTTGCATAACAAAAGCAGTTCGAAGGCTAGCTAGCTTAACTTCAGGCTCCGTATGCAATTTATAAAACAAACAATAGTAACAAACAAACAAACTCTTTGCTCCCCAGTGGAGTCACCATTTTGTTTCCGGGAAAACTAGTGTCTACTCAGATCTGCTAGTCCCACTAAGACGGGTAGCTAGCTTAGAAATAAACAATTCAAAGTTACTTGTGTTTTCCTTTATGAAAGATAGATGAGAGAGAAGCAGAGAGCACCAACCTTAGTATTTCGTTTGGCTCCTTGCTTGTTTCCTCTCTCCTTTGATAGAGCTTTCACCACTCCTTTCTCACTTGTCCTGCTTCAAAGAACACCTGTAGAGTGAAAGCAGCAAAATACCATAAAAACATAGAGATCTATAACCATAAACAATGTAGAATCAGATGTACATTAATCATACAAATGCATACACAAATACAAGATTCAGAAATATACAAGTATATAGAGGAAAAATGAAATAGCTTTATTGATAGAAGTAGTAGAAGAGAGGATTACAACCTAGCTGTCTGATCCAGCACCGTCCTCCTAGCATGAAAGCCTTCTTCACCTCATGAAAAACTAGATCACCCAACAATACAATGTTTTACAGAGAAACCAACAGCACTTCTTACAAATTACAAAACTCTAGCCTTCCGATCTCTAGGATGAGGGATCCATATATAGATATTTGTAGGGGGGCGAGTCAACTTCTGGGATTTTGATTAGTGTCATTTCACTGATATTTTTTGGTTCCACTTGGAGATTTCATGATCTCTTACTCATCCCTGGGCGAATTCAGAGAGGCAAGTGTTATATGAGCAGTTTCTAGAATATTCCTTGAGTTTCCACCTAACAAACTGCCTTTTCCATTTGTCTACTCTCTCTCATCGCACCCTACAAAAGGGCTTTTCAGTATGCATTGCACCCGTTGTGTGTAACAGATGAGATTCATCACACCCTTAGCACTAAGTAGTCTGTATGGTATAATTTTGACCAGTGCTGAGTAGTTTTTCAGGGAGAACTTCTCAGAAATGATGTAATCAGTTGACCTTGATCCTTTAGGGTTTGTGTTACAAAACTAGCTCAAGAAAATATAGAAAAGATAGATCAATGCCTTAGAATTCAGCCTCTTTGAGGGGGAAACCTCCTTTACATTACATAAATTAACAATTCTTGGATGATACAAATGACAAAACCTTTTCTATATATAGGAGTCTAAGGAGTCATAATATAACCCAATCGACCTAACAATAATAATACAAAGCCACAAAAATAACAATAGAGGGATTCTATGGGGCACAGTAATAACAATATGGGAGCAATAGGGGCACAACAATATTAATAAGGGGTACAACTACCCTAGTAATGGGGTAATCACTAGTATTATAGGGACCCAACATGCCCCTCTCCTTCAAAAGAAGTGTTGTCCTCAATGCTTGAGTAGTTTTGGATACTTCTGTATAAAATTCTCATCCTCCCATGTGGAATCTTCCGCAGATAAGTTCTTCCACTTGATAAGATAATCCGAAATTGATCGATTTCGTAGTTGTCGAGATCTTGTTTCTGTGACTGCTTCCGGTTCCAATATAATTTTTCCTTCCTCAGCAAGTTCTGGCAATATTGTTTGAACCAGGAGCTTGTCACCTATAACCTTCTTTAAACATGAAACATGGAAAATTGTGTGCAATCGAGAAGCTGTAGGAAGCTCCAATTTGTATGCCATAGTACCAATCTTTTGAAACACCTTGTACGAACCATAATACTTTGGTGATAATTTATTATCCTTCTTATCTTTCTTGAGGGACATTTGCTTATATGGTTGTAGTCGTAAAAATACCCAATCACCTACAACAAAACTTCTTTCGTTGCGATGTTGATCTGCCTGTTGTTTCATTCTATTTTGTGCCAACATGAGGTTATCCTTTAAGAGTTGGAGGACTTGTTGTTGAT
>APFE030705384.1:257423-306221 GCA_000404065.3 Pinus taeda | reverse complement strand
AAAAACAAGAGGAGCTGCAGGGCAGCAAGTCCCTGCCCTGAGCTGGGATTACAGTTAAAGCTGGGAAAAGCAACCTTACAGTTAAAGCTTGTTGTTACAGTTTGCAGAATGTTGCTGGCTTGCTCTGTGAAGCATAAGTGCTTTGGCCAAAAGCAGGAGTCTGAAGTAGACTGAAAAGCATATTGTAACTGAAAAACATATTGTAAGAATACCTAATGAGCTAAATATAATGCTCTGGGCATCTCATTAGAGGAATATGATATTTCAAACTGCAATAGAGTATAGCTCATAGCCTCATACAATGGAAAAAGCAGCCTTACAGTGAAAGCTTGTTGTTACAGTTTGCAGAATGCTGTTGGCTTGCTCTGTGAAGCAGGAGTGCTTTGGCCAAAAGCAGGAGTCTGAAGTAGACTGAAAAGCATATTGTAACTGAAAAGCATATTGTAAGAATGCCTAATGAGCTAAATATAATGCTCTGGGCATCTCATTAGAGGAATATGATATTTCAAACTGCAATATAGTATAGCTCATAGCCTGATACAATGGAAAACATTAGCAAAACTGAAACATACAATTGGCTGTACAAGGCCTGCTGGCTTGCTCTGTGACAGCATTGATGATGTGCTGATAGAAAACAGGTTGCTCCCAAGAGCAGGAGTATAAACCAGTTAACTTAGAGTCTCAAACAGAAAGTAAAGTAGCTCTACCTCCTATGCTTTTGATGGATCGGAAACTGGTCTTATCAGATTCGTGTTGGTAGCAGCAGCTCACGGTTGGCCAAAAGTGCTCTGCCCAAAAGCTGGAGTTGATACGCCACCAAAACCAGCAGAAGCAGCTAATGAAGTGCAGAAAAGATACACACCGCATGTCAAATTGACATTTTGTTTCAGATTGTATTTCAGTGTTGTTATTTGCAGAATGCGATGAATGAAGCATTACAACCTCCTCAGTGTTTGATACAAAAAGAACATTGCTTTAGTGCTGGCGATTGCTTTAGCAAGGAACTGAAGCCAGCAGTGGGGGCTGTAGTAGTTGCAGCGACGAGTAGCTAGTGCGTGCTTAGCAGTTGTAGCCACCAGCAGTCAGTAGTAGGGGCTTTCGTCGCTAGTGCGTGCTTAGCAGTTGTAGCCACCAGCAGTCAGCAGTAGGGGCTTCAGTAGGCATTTTAGCCATTGATCCTGGCATCGATCCACAGCTACACTTTATGCTTTCAGGAAACAATACTCATTCCACTCCTTCTGGATTCGCATGGGAATCAAACTCATTCGCGACATGAGCTTAAGATACAGGGTCCCTTGAGCAAGGAACCAAATCACTTTTTACCAGCTCGTCTGCAGCTACTACTTGTGTTGATAACTCCGATGATTAAGATATCTGTAAACAAAGAGCGAAAGAAGAATCCTATTGTTAGTGGCCGTTTCTTGCTTTCTTTTTTCGTTGTGCTTCTACTTTTACGTTATCCATAATCAAAAGAGTCATGAGGACAAGTACTAAGAGAAACAATGCTGATAGTTCAGTAAGTTGGCTTATGCTGATGGATTCCATGTTCTGTGAAGCAGAGAGATGTATGTCAATATGTAGGTGCTGAAAGTAATTTATAAAAGAGTTCAGGATGTTTGCAAGCTGGTTTTAAGTGTGAATGGCACTGGGTTTTTGAGAATATTTTAGTAGAAGTAAGACGTAATCATTTGAAAAGATTGAAAGACAGTGGGTAAATACAGAAACGTGTTGTACAATCAGCTAGGGAAGGCCGTGGAAGATCGCAACACTTGTGCGGGATAGATTTCTGACAAGGGATAGATTTCAGATAGGTGCAGAAATAAATACATGAATACATATACGGCCCGATTTGATATTATCCAATATGAATATGAAGGGCATTTATTGGAGATGCAAGTGCTAGCTGACAAAAGAGGCTGGCTTGGGACTTCGACTGTGCTTGACTTAGTTGTGCATTTAATTAATTGTAGGTTAAAGTGAATTTATGGACAGTGCACAATTTCAAGATCACTATTGCACCTGCAATCCATGCTTCATTGCAGGCTCTTATGTGACTAGTCATGGCTATGCCCACAGTCAGACTTACAGCAAGTTGCAACTCTTGCATTTTGCCATTACAGTATTTTGCCTCACTTAGCTATTGACATGCATAGTGACAAAGGTTAAGGTTGGTGAGCAGCAGTTTCACCTCAATTTATAGCATAACTTTCGACTAAGGTGCTATGAGCTTCAACTGTTCCATAGAGGCATCCTTGAATAACCAAACAGTGAACCCAATATGATCTATCTGATCAATAGTTTGGCTATTGAAATGAGCCAGGAGCAAAAAGAACACTGAGAAGCTGCCATGCAGCAGAGCAGCAGGGTTTGTATTATAGATATGATCTCTCTGATCAATAGTTTGGTCATAAATTTAGTAACTTCCAGTAACTCTAATGCTAAATGTGACCCAAGATCAAACTTCCCAAGATCAAACTTCGCTCGGGTTGTTGGGCCCTGTTTCCTGAACATGAAGGTTAGTATTGAAACATGAAGGTGACTATTGAAATGAGCCAGTAGCAACCTATCTAACTGGCAACTAGGAAACCTAGATTATGTTAAGACTTGCAGGGCTGGGAATATTTCTTACGTAGTTCAGAATATCGTAACCTCATTGCTGAAGAATCACATGACACTTATAAAGCACCTCAAATGGAATACATCGAAAGGAGATAAGCAGGCAAAAGATGGCATATGTTTGCACATTGGAGTTAGTTACACCACGGATTTACTTATGGACTTCCAAATGTTCTAAAGTCAATTTACGATAAAATGGAGCAAATCTAACCAACAACCGGGCCATTAAGCCAGGAGCAAAAAGAACACTGAGAAGCTGCCATGCAGCAGAGCAGCAGGGTTTGTATTAAAGTATATCTATCCATTGTTGTTACTATCCTCTTATAGAAAAATGGATAAATGACCTATAATAAAATGGCTATAGAGACCAACATGTTTAAATAGGAAATTAATGAAACATCAATTTTAATATTAATGAATTGTTGTATAAGTTGCTTCAGAAATTTCTAGAAGGTAAATCCTCAGAGTAGCTCCTGATATCTTTCCATTTTTGTCGAACTGGAGTTCAACAAATTTGCCAAAACGACTGCATCATAGATGCTTTTCTATCAGATGAATCATGAGATATACAAGCACCATTTTGTTGAGCTTAGTTCAATTGGCTAGTTACAAAATAAATCAGAGTTGCGCTTCTATGAGTCACCTGGAATTGTTGTTTTTGACGGTTTTTGAATTACCAAAAGCTTCAAGAACGGGATTTGACTGTAGACATAACCAGTACACATTATTTTAGTAATACAGCAACAAGTAGACTATAAGTTATGGAGAAGCATTACCTATAACCATATGTATGACAAAGAATGCAGTTGTTTCTTACTTCCAGGACTTGTTGCTCCAGGACATGATGGTACCTGTAACAGGCATCTGCCACTACAAAAACATGAGGACTTACCTCTCCAAAAGCAGCACCTTTATATTGTTCCATCATACGGGTATCATACAAGTGTGGAAGTTTTTTGAAAGGATTGACAGCAATCAATATATTCCCTGTCTATGTCTGTCAATAAGATGTTGTTCCATTAGACCAAAATAGCTTTAGGTAGTTCTAAAGTGCCATTATAGTAAAACAGGAAGGTACTTCTCAAAAGTATCCAAAACACTAAACATGTTAGTTAGAAAGAAGCACAGCAAAGCAGGCCCCTTACATAAATTTTATCAAGATCAAATCTAGCATACAAATTTTTAGAACACCTGGCTCATGCAAATAGGCAAGTTTTTTCATGTCGTCTAGCCCCGCAGAAGGTGCTTCTGCATCTTTTGGATAAATGGCTGACAAATGAGCCACCACCTGAATACAGAGCACATCAATTGTTATTGCTAATCATCCTTCCATCATTTTCATAATACTTGTAAGCTATAAAAGAGATATGCACTAGAAATACAGAGGGACATTGAAATTTCTATCACACCAGAACTATACAAGGCTGATGCGAATAGTAAAGAAACTTATTGGTATTAATATTTTCGCAAAACACCATATTTTCTTACAAACAATCTGCAATTAATTTGACTGTAGACATAACGAGTACACATTATTTTAGTAATACAGCAACAAGTACACTATACGCTATGGAGAAGCATTACCTATAACCATATGTATGACAAAGAATGCAGTTGTTTATTACTTCCAAGACTTGTTGCTCCAGGACAGGATGGTACCTGTAACAGGCATCTGCCACTGCAAAAACATGAGGACTTAGCTCTCCAAAAGCAGCACCTTTATATTGTTCCATCATACGGGTGTCGTACAAGTGTGGAAGTTTTTTGAAAGGATTGACAGCAATCAATATATTCCCTGTCTATGTCTATCAATAAGATGTTGTTCCATTAGACCATAATAGCTTTAGGTAGTTCTAAAGTGCCATTGTAGTAAAACAGGAAGGTACTTCTCAAAAGTATCCAAAACACTAAACGTGTTAGTTAGAAAGAAGCACAGCAAAGCAAGCCCCTTACATAAATTTTATCAAGATCAAATCTAGCATACAAATTTTGTAGAACACCTGGCTCATGCAAATAGGCAAGTTTCGTCATGTCGTCTAGCCCCGCAGAAGGTGCTTCTGCATCTTTTGGATAAATGGCTGACAAATGAGCCACCACCTGAATACAGAGCACGTCAATTGTTATTGCTAATCATCCTTCCATCATTTTCATAATACTTGTAAGCAGTAAAAGAGATATGCACTAGAAATACAGAGCGACATTGAAATTTCTATCACACCAGAGCTATACAAGGCTTATGGGAATCGTAAAGAAACTTATTGGTATTAATATTTTCACAAAACACCATATTTTCTTACAAACAATCTGCAATTAATTAAACAGACAAGCCTTGAGTTGACCATCACTGCTGCCTGCTGACAACTCCAGTATGTGACACATAAAAATGACAGTTGATCGACCATTCTTTCTACCAGCATAATCTAGCTCACCATAGTTTCTTACGACAATTTGCTTCTTGGGATAGAAATATGTGACACAATGATCTAGTATTTTCCAAAATCTTCTAACAATGCAATGCGTCCCAGTATGGTTATCTGGGAAAACCAAGGGAAAAAAATGCAGTGAATTAGAACTTGGGCTCTGCTCGCAATTGCTTCCAGATCCTTTTGATAAACCCTAGCACTGAAAAAAAGGTTATGGAAAAGAGACAATTAGGCAAAACAAAACCCCAGAAAAACATATCAACGAATGCTGGAGTGCAACCCTAAATTGATGCAACAATTACTAAAACTAAATAGAACTTGGGCTCTATTTAAAGGATTAAACTAAAATTAATGAAACATCAATTTTAATATTAATGAATTGTTGTATAAGTTGCTTCCAGATCCTTTTGATAAACCCTAGCACTGGAAAAAAGCTTCTGCAAAAGAGACAATTAGGAACCACATTGAAACAGTGATAATTTCTCTCGGGATCAGAGACCTGACAAACACGAGAAATTTCTAGAAGGTACATCCTCAGAGCAGCTCCTGATATCTTTCCATTTTTGTCGAACTGGAGTTCAACAAATTTGCTAAAACGACTGCATCACAGATGGTTTTCTATCAGATGAATCATTTGATATACAAGCACCATATGTTTCACTGTCATTCTGAAATCCATTTTGTTGAGCTTAGTTCAATTGGCTAGTTACAAAATAAATCATAGTTTCGCTTCTATGAGTCTCCTGGAATTGTTGCTTTTGACGGTTTTTGAATTACCAAAAGCTTCAAGAACGGGATTTGACTGTAGACATAACGAGTACACATTATTTTAGTAATACAGCAACAAGTACACTATAAGCTATGGAGAAGCATTACCTATAACCATATGTATGACAAAGAATGCAGTTGTTTCTTACTTCCAGGACTTGTTGCTCTAGGACATGATGGTACCTGTAACAGGCATCTGCCACTGCAAAAACATGAGGACTTAGCTCTCCAAAAGCAGCACCTTTATATTGTTCCATCATACGGGTGTCATACAAGTGTGGAAGTTTTTTGAAAGGATTGACAGCAATCAATATATTCCCTGTCTATGTCTGTCAATAAGATGTTGTTCCATTAGACCAGAATAGCTTTAGGTAGTTCTAAAGTGCCATTGTAGTAAAACAGGAAGGTACTTCTCAAAAGTATCCAAAACACTAAACGTGTTAGTTAGAAAGAAGCACAGCAAAGCAGGCCCCTTACATAAATTTTATCAAGATCAAATCTAGCATACAAATTTTGCAGAACACCTGGCTCATGCAAATAGGCAAGTTTTGTCATGTCGTCTAGCCCCGCAGAAGGTGCTTCTGCATCTTTTGGATAAATGGCTGACAAATGAGCCACCACCTGAATACAGAGCACATCAATTGTTATTGCTAATCATCCTTCCATCATTTTCATAATACTTGTAAGCTGTAAAAGAGATGCACTAGAAATACAGAGGGTCATTGAAATTTCTATCACACCAGAACTATACAAGGCTGATCGGAATAGTAAAGAAACTTATTGGTATTAATATTTTCACAAAACACCATATTTTCTTACAAACAATCTGCAATTAATTAAACAGACAAGCCTTGAGTTGACCATCACTGCTACCTGCTGACAACTCCAGTATGTGACACATAAAAACGACAGTTGATCGACCATTCTTTCTACCAGCATAATCTAGCTCACCATAGTTTCTTACGACAATTTGCTTCTTGGGATAGAAATATGTGACACAATGATCTAGTATTTTCCAAAATCTTCTGATCCATACAGCAAATAAACACCTAAACCGTACTCAAAATCCTGTGCCTTCTTAAAGTACATCTGATTTAGGATTTAGTAGCACATGGACCACAACACACCTGAGCCAATGGCAGTCCGAAATAGCAGTTCAACAAGCAATAAGACAAAATTACGAGGACAGTAAAAGGATGCATCTTGAAAAAGCTACCAAATTAGAATCTTGCAATATCAAAGGTTAAACAAAATCCTCATGGAGATGTTGTATGACAATTTTATTAAAGCTCTCCCCCTCAAACACGAGTCACTTAGTTTTTAAATGACTACTTGGTTCAAAATAGTAATGTTGAATGACTAATTAGAGAAGAAGGCAGTTAGTTCTTGAATAATTAAGAACTAAAGTTCAATAAATAAGTAGTTCGAAAACTTGTTGCTCCAGGACATGATGGTACCTGTAACAGGCATCTGCCACTGCAAAAACATGAGGACTTAGCTCTCCAAAAGCAGCACCTTTATATTGTTCCATCATATGGGTATCATACAAGTGTGGAAGTTTTTTGAAAGGATTGACAGCAATCAATATATTCCCTGTCTATGTCTGTCAATAAGATGTTGTTCCATTAGACCAGAATAGCTTTAGGTAGTTCTAAAGTGCCATTGTAGTAAAACAGGAAGGTACTTCTCAAAAGTATCCAAAACACTAAACGTGTTAGTTAGAAAGAAGCAGGTACCTGTAACAGGGATCTGCCACTGCAAAAACATGAGGACTTAGCTCTCCAAAAGCAGCACCTTTATATTGTTCCATCATACGGGTATCATACAAGTGTGGAAGTGTTTTGAAAGGATTGATAGCAATCAATATATTCCCTGTCTATGTCTGTCAATAAGATGTTGTTCCATTAGACCAGAATAGCTTTAGGTAGTTCTAAAGTGCCATTGTAGTAAAACAGGAAGGTACTTCTCAAAAGTATCCAAAACACTAAACGTGTTAGTTAGAAAGAAGCACAGCAAAGCAGGCCCCTTACATAAATTTTATCAAGATCAAATCTAGCATACAAATTTTGTAGAACACCTGGCTCATGCAAATAGGCAAGTTTCGTCATGTCGTCTAGCCCCGCAGAAGGTGCTTCTGCATCTTTTGGATAAATGGCTGACAAATGAGCCACCACCTGAATAGAGAGCACATCAATTGTTATTGCTAATCATCCTTCCATCATTTTCATAATACTTGTAAGCTGTAAAAGAGATATGCACTAGAAATACAGTGGGACATTGAAATTTCTATCACACCAGAACTATACAAGGCTGATGGGAATAGTAAAGAAACTTATTGGTATTAATATTTTCACAAAACACCATATTTTCTTACAAAGAATCTGCAATTAATTAAACAGACAAGCCTTGAGTTGACCATCACTGCTGCCTGCTGACAACTCCAGTATGTGACACATAAAAACGACAGTTGATCGACCATTCTTTCTACCAGCATAATCTAGCTCACCATAGTTTCTTACGACAATTTGCTTCTTGGGATAGAAATATGTGACACAATGATCTAGTATTTTCCAAAATCTTCTAACAATGCAATGCTTCCCAGTATGGTTATCTGGGAAAACCAAGGGAAAAAAATGCAGTGAATTAGAACTTGGGCTCTGCTCATGCAATAATTTCAAGATCGCTATTGCACCGGTGGTCTTTACAAAGCCAGCAATAGAATTGAGCACTTTATGGCACTTTAAGCAATTGCTTCCAGATCCTTTTGATAAACCCTAGCACTGAAAAAAAGGTTCTACAAAAGAGACAATTAGGCAAAACAAAACCCCAGAAAAACATATCAACGAATGCTGGAATGCAACCCTAAATTGATGCAACAATTACTAAAACTAAATAGAACTTGGGCTCTATTTAAAGGATTAAACTAAAATTAATGAAACATCAATTTTAATATTAATGAATTGTTGTATAAGTTGCTTCCAGATCCTTTTGATAAACCCTAGCACTGGAAAAAAGCTTCTGCAAAAGAGACAATTAGGAACCACATTGAAACAGTGATAATTTCTCTCTGGATTAGAGACCTGACAAACACGAGAAATTTCTAGAAGGTACATCCTCAGAGCAGCTCCTGATATCTTTCCATTTTTGTCGAACTGGAGTTCAACAAATTTGCCAAAACGACTGCATCACAGATGGTTTTCTATCAGATGAATCATGAGATATACAAGCACCATATGTTTCACTGTCATTCTGAAATCCATTTTGTTGAGCTTAGTTCAATTGGCTAGTTACAAAATAAATCATAGTTGCGCTTCTATGAGTCACCTGGAGTTGTTGTTTTTGACGGTTTTTGAATTACCAAAAGCTTCAAGAACGGGATTTGACTGTAGACATAATGAGTACACATTATTTTAGTAACACAACAACAAGTACACTATAAGCTATGGAGAAGCATTACCTATAACCGTATGTATGACAAAGAATGCAGTTGTTTCTTACTTCCAGGACTTGTTGCTCCAGGACATGATGGTACCTGTAATAGGCATCTGCCACTGCAAAAACATGAGGACTTAGCTCTCCAAAAGAAGCACCTTTATATTGTTCCATCATACTGGTGTCATACAAGTGTGGAAGTTTTTTGAAAGGATTGACAGCAATCAATATATTCCCTGTCTATGTCTGTCAATAAGATGTTGTTCCATTAGACTAGAATAGCTTTAGGTAGTTCTAAAGTGCCATTGTAGTAAAACAGGAAGGTACTTCTCAAAAGTATCCAAAACACTAAACGTGTTAGTTAGAAAGAAGCACAGCAAAGCAGGCCCCTTACATAAATTTTATCAAGATCAAATCTAGCATACAAATTTTGTAGAACACCTGGCTCATGCAAATAGGCAAGTTTCGTCATGTCGTCTAGCCCCGCAGAAGGTGCTTCTGCATCTTTTGGATAAATGGCTGACAAATGAGCCACCACCTGAATACAGAGCACATCAATTGTTATTGCTAATAATCCTTCCATCATTTTCATAATACTTGTAAGCTGTAAAAGAGATATGCACTAGAAATACAGAGGGACATTGAAATTTCTATCACACCAGAACTATACAAGGCTGATCGGAATAGTAAAGAAACTTATTGGTATTAATATTTTCACAAAACACCATATTTTCTTACAAACAATCTGCAATTAATTAAACAGACAAGCCTTGAGTTGACCATCACTGCTGCCTGCTGACAACTCCAGTATGTGACACATAAAAACGACAGTTGATCGACCATTCTTTCTACCAGCATAATCTAGCTCACCATAGTTTCTTACGACAATTTGCTTCTTGGGATAGAAATATGTGACACAATGATCTAGTATTTTCCAAAATCTTCTAATCCATACAGCAAATAAACACCTAAACCGTACTCAAAATCCTGTGCCTTCTTAAAGTACATCTGATTTAGGATTTAGTAGCACATGGACCACAACACACCTGAGCCAATGGCAGTCCGAAATAGCAGTTCAACAAGCAATAACACAAAATTACGAGGACAGTAAAAGGATGCATCTTGAAAAAGCTACCAAATTAGGATCTTGCAATATCAAAGGTTAAACAAAATCCTCATGGAGATGTTGTATGACAATTTTATTAAAGCTCTCCCCCTCAAACACGAGTGACTTAGTTTTTAAATGCCTCTTGAAAATGGGCTTAAATATACTGGGCTCTTTCTAAAACCAATTGACTATAGATATAAGGATTGGTCCTACCTCTGGAAAAAATAATTGAGAAGAGTGTGACTAATTGGTGCTATAGATGCTTATTCAGAGGCAGATTTACTTTAGTGAAATCAGATTTGGAGGGGATTCCAGTATATTGGTTACCCTTAACCTACATCCCAAAAGGAATCCTGGAAAAGATTAGAAAAAAGTGCTTTAGCTTTCTGTGGACAGGCTAGAGAGAGAGGGAAGGAATCCCTTTGATCAAATGGAAAAGACTAGCACAGCAAAAAGAGAATGGGTGATGGGGATTGAAGAACATACGTCTATTTGGGAAAGCTTTGGCAACTAAAAGTTATGGAAATTGATGCCAACTGAAGGCCTGTAGGGAGAATAATGATAGAAAAATATATAGCACCTGGAACTTTAAAGGACCGGATTAGGAAAGGAAAGAAGGCTTTTGAAGGAGCTTCAGTGATCTGGAAAGCTTTGGTAAAAGCTTTTCCACTGCCAAGGAAATGATTGGTGTGGAAAATAGGAAGAGGAAACAGAGTAAGATTAGAAGAACATCCTTGGTTGGGATGCAAAGGTATATACAGACTTTCAGATGGTATCTAAATAATCTCAAGATTCATAGTCTAGCAGATGTTGCTAATCCAAGGAACAGTAATGTATGGAACCATGGATTGAAGGCAACAACATTATTAGATCTACAGGGGGGAGATAGCAAAGGAATGGCATCAGTACATAATCACTCTAAAACACAGTGCTACAAGATTAAAAGATGACGATAATGTGATCATGTGGTCAAAGAACAAAAGTTTAGGAAATTACACAGCTAGATTGGGATATGAAGTGAAGATGGAAGAAGAAAAGGAGGGACAACAAAGGTGGTGGTGGAAGTCAAATTGGAAGCTGCAATGCTCATTAAAAGCAAGAATATCTAATAACTTAATAAGGTCCTCACTCAAGACATTTGCAATAAGAGGACCTGGCATGGTCCAGGAAGGTGCATCCTATGCAAAAACAACAAGGAAAGCATACATCATAGATTGTCCTTTCACAAAAAAAGTATGCCTTGAAGCATTGAGTCTGACAAATAGAAGGAAAAAGGTCAGGGGAAAACATTTATGATTGTTTAAAGGATGGTACAACGATAAAACAGTAGTCGAGCATAAAGCTCTACCTTACACAAGTTCATGTGCATTATGGATAGCTAAATATGACAAGATATTTCAAAGCAAGGGGATTTTTCCACTACAGTTAAGATATGCATATGAAGGATTTTGGAAGTATAGTAGAATTCTAGTACCTCCATAAATAGATAATAGATAAGAGCAAAGCTTGGCAATTACTTTGACAGAGCTGGCCAAGAATTCCCAGGCATCTGTGGATTTGGACGGGCTCTACATATGGCAAACAATCATTTTATTGAATTCAAAGTTATTGTCAGGGATCAAATAATAAGGCAGAATTGTGTGCTCCATGGATATTGTTAAAAATAGCTTTTGGGAAAGGTAATTCCAACATTCAAATTCTGGGGAACTCAAAACTCATTCTTGAATGGGTAATGGGTGAAAGCACACTAGAAAACCTTCTCCTACAGCCATCCATGGACAAATTTAAAGTGGTAAGAAATATGTTCAAGCATGTCTCATTCCAACAAGTCTATAGATAACTAAATGAACATGCAGATAGACTTTCTAAAGAAGCTTATCTCTTCAGGAGGAACTGTTGGTAAAAGCTGAATCTGAAAACGAAATCTCCCATCCAGATACGATTATTTCCCACAGTCAGACTTTCCACTTAAAATGACAGGCCCTATGAGCTCCAACTGTTCCATAGAGGCATCCTTGAATAACCAAACAGTGAACCCAATTGCAGAATGCCATCAATGCAATCCATGATTCATTGCAACCTCTTATGTGAGAATAACCAAACAGTGAACCCAATTGCAGAATGCCATCAATGCAATCCATGGCTATGCCCATAGTCAGATTTACAGCAAGTTGCAACTCTTGCATTTTTCCATTACAGTATTTTGCCTCACTTAGCCATTGACACGCATAGTGACAATGAATTGTTGTATAGTCAAAAGGCTTAGGGTTTGAAAGCGAGACCAAACCCCAACTAGAAAATGTAGTCGAAGAAACCCTAAAATCGAAGCCAAAGCATGTAATACAGCTAGCTAGTGATTTAAAGACGGGGTTATTATAGATAAGCTATCAAAACTGGCATCCAGCAGAGCATCAGGATCTGTATTATAGATATGATCTCTCTGATCAATAGTTTCTATGCCCACAGTCAGACTTACAGCACTCACTTAGGTATATAGATGAACTAGCCTTAAACAGAGATTTGCTCTGGGAAAAATTATCAAACAGTAGTCGAGCATAAAGCTCTACCTTACACAAGTTCATGTGCATTATGGATAGCTAAATATGACAAGATATTTCAAAGCAAGGGGATTTTTCCACTACAGTTAAGATATGCATATGAAGGATTTTGGAAGTATAGTAGAATTCCAGTACCTCCAGAAATAGATAATAGATAAGAGCAAAGCTTGGCAATTACTTTGACAGAGCTGGCCAAGAATTCCCAGGCATCTGTGGATTTGGACGGGCTCTACATATGGTAGACAATCATTTTATTGAATTCAAAGTTATTGTCAGGGATCAAATAATAAGGCAGAATTGTGTGCTCCGTGGATATTGTTAAAAATAGCTTTTGGGAAAGGTAATTCCAACATTCAAATTCTGGGGAACTCAAAACTCATTCTTGAATGGGTAACGGGTGAAAGCACACTGGAAAACCTTCTCCTACAGCCATCCATGGACAAATTTAAAGAGGTAAGAAATATGTTCAAGCATGTCTCATTCCAACAAGTCTATAGATAACTAAATGAACATGCAGATAGACTTTCTAAAGAAGCTTATCTCTTCAGGAGGAACTGTTGGTAAAAGCTGAATCTGAAAATGAAATCTCCCATCCAGATACGGTTATTTCCCATAGTCATACTTTCCACTTAAAATGACAGGCCCTATGAGCTCCAACTGTTGCATAGAGGCATCCTTGAATAACCAAACAGTGAACCCAATTGCAGAATGCCATCAATGCAATCCATGATTCATTGCAGCCTCTTATGTGAGAATAACCAAATAGTGAACCCAATTGCAGAATGCCATCAATGCAATCCATGGCTATGTCCACAGTCAGACTTACAGCAAGTTGCAACTCTTGCATTTTGCCATTACAGTATTTTGCCTCACTTAGCCATTGACACGCATAGTGACAATGAATTGTTGTATAGTCAAAAGGCTTAGGGTTTGAAAGCGAGACCAAACCCCAACTAGAAAATATAGTCGAAGAAACCCTAAAATCGAAGCCAAAGCATGTAATACAGCTAGCTAGTGATTTAAAGACGGGGTTATTACAGATAAGCTATCAAAACTGGCATCTAGCAGAGCAGCAGGATCTGTATTATAGATATGATCTCTCTGATCAATAGTTTCTATGCCCATAGTCAGACTTACAGCACTCACTTAGGTATATAGATGAACTAGCCTTAAACAAATATTTTCTCTGGGAAAAATTATCAATGAGCAGCAGTTTCATTACCAAAATTATCAATGACCAGCAGTTTCATTACCAAAACATTTTATTTTGAACATTGAGAACCTCAAAAATATTTTTATTCCCCCAAATTAGGAAACTCAAAAATGGTTATGAATCGTGAGAATGAAGATATTTGTCATAAAAAGGGAAGAAATAAGTTCCATCATAAAAGTGTTCATGAAAGGAGATAATGAGCATAAATATTTGTCATGAAAAGGGAAGATATAAGTTCCCGCATAAAAATATGAACATTTACAGTTACAATGACCATGCATTTGCATTTATTTATGCAAGCAGAAACTTCAGATTCTTTGAGCTATTTAGATTGTATGCTAAACCTGGCTTCAACGTACATTTCAAATGACAAAATTTGTTAATGGATAGGACGGGATTTGTAGTCACGGAAATGAATAAAATACAGGGAAACTTTGAGGATGCAAAATAGTCTAAGACCAAACCTAAAAGGGAAGATATAAGTTCCCGCATAAAAATATGAACATTTACAGTTACAATGACCATGCATTTGCATTTATTTATGCAAGCAGAAACTTCAGATTCTTTGAGGTATTTAGATTGTATGCTAAACCTGGCTTCAACGTACATTTCAAATGACAAAATTTGTTAATGGATAGGACGGGATTTGTAGTCATGGAAATGAATAAAATACAGGGAAACTTTGAGGATGCAAAATAGTCTAAGACCAAACCTATGACATCCAGACAATTAAATAAATTGAAGAGAAAGCCCGAATGCAGATAATAACAATAGCCACATGAAATGTTACAAATATAGAGATGGGTAGGAAAATGTGTTAAATTCCCTTGCATGAATGAAAACGGGAAAATACCTTGAGGAATACTCTGTGTTCACAGAGATACATCTCAAACTTATAGCCAAAACCCAGCCCTAAACACAGGGGCATTAAGCCAGAAGCAAAAAGAACACTGTATTCATAGCAAACCTCGAAATTTCTTTCAAAGTAAGTGACACAGTGAACAGATATAAATTATCTCACCCATATAAACTGTCTATTAATTGTTCGAAACTAGGTACCAATAAGCGAGAAGCAAAAAGAACACTGAGAAGCTAAGTACAAGCACAATGTAGAGGATGTCTTCGATAACAAAATGCAGATGAAATCAAGCTAACAGAAACGTAGATTTTCAATGCTCAAAAATTCTAACAATCAAAGAAGCAGAAGCTCATAGAGCAGGTATGAGAACCATTGTCTGTACCATTGAAAGAGGAGGGTCGACCTGGAAAAGAAAAGGCAGACAAACGGGAGGGTCGGCTAGAAAACAACACCTGAGAGCTCAAGAAAAACAAAAGCGAAAGCGGAAGTGAGTTAACCGAATCAACCGTAACTTTATTATATAACAAGAAAAGTTACTAAACTAACTTACACGTAGCTGACGCTGCATGCATAATGTAAAATAGAATGAACAACACGTATATATCACCTGACTTACTCAACCTCCATCAAATGAGCCTCGCATAACCCCCATCAAATCAGCCTCGAACTAGCCTACGTCATGGCCCAACAACTGTCATAGCTCACTGAACAAATGTCACTGCCATGCCACCCTAGCTACTGGCATAAATCCGATGCCCTGCTATTCAACATTGTCCATGACATTCTTCTCCCTCTGCCACTTCCGGTATACCTTGTTCTTCCTTGCTTAAGGAATGCAAAGGAATGAACTGTGAATTCCCCATTGCCAAACTCAAGTTTGAAATTCATGCCCTGAAAACATCGTTTCTCCTCTGGCTACGCTTTTCTCAAAGGCCACCTGATGCCAAGTGCTGAGAAGAACCTCTGGTAAGCCTCCCTAGCATCGCTACAGGCAGCACGTCGCCAGTTCGAGTCATCATACAGATTAGCTATATTTAAGTTCAGGAAGGGCCTATACAGAAAGAGATGAAGTGTTTGCACAAAGAGAGCGTTGTTATAATATAAAGTGCACCGACAGTCGACACACAGACTAGCGGGCACTACGCCTGGAAAGAACTAACCCCTAGTAAAGATCCGGATACGAAACTGCACCGTCGAGATATGGATAAGCGGGGAGTACTACAGCATGTATAACCACCTCGCCCTGTTCCAGCTCAGTCTTTCCCCACCTATCTTTCCCCGCCTATCCTAGCTCAGCCAGCTTTTCTAGCCCAGTCCGAACCCAGCTCGCATCATCCCTTCCAGATCGATAGCTTGTTATATCCCTTTAGCCTAGCATCCAAATCCATCTCCAATGCCAGGTTGAGCGCATTCGTTACAAACCCTTCATGCCCGAGGTCAAGGACTACGCCTGCCACAGGGCCCAGAACTCTGTTACTACTTTCTGTCTTTCTACTGTCGCTACTTTCTGTCTTATCCTTCAACTCGTATTTGACTGTCTTATCCATTAAGACAGTCAAATCGGTGGCTGACATCTTTGCCTAACCCCGTGAACTTTTTGGATCTGTGTTGCAGTTATCGAACAACGAGGCTCACCCAGACTACCACGATGAAATAGACATTGAATTTCTGGGAAATATCCCGGGAAGACCTTATACCTTACAGACCAACATTTATGTAAGAGCTGGAAATGCGGGACGAGGGAGGATTATTACAGGAAGGGAGCAGCAAATCCACCTTTGGTTTGATCCCACTAAGGATTTTCACAGTTACAGCATTCTCTGGACTCCATTGAAGATTATGTAAGTAAATCGAATATAAAGTTGCCCAACAATTATTACAAAGTATTCCATCATTATTATTATTATTTTTCTAATTTTTTATTTGAATTTTGAATCTCATAATTTACATAATGACGGAATTACCATTAAACTTATTTTTTATTCATACAATTATTAAACTATGCAGATTTTTTGTGGATGACATCCCAATAAGAAAGTATCGAAGGACGAACCCTTACACTTTCCCAGCAAGGCCCATGTGGCTGTACAGATCGATCTGGGATGCATCTCCTTGGGCTACAGATAACGGGAAATACAAGGTCGACTACAGTTACCAACCATTCATCGCCCCGTACAGAGGCTTCGTCCTCGCGTAGTGCACGGAATCGAAGGCGGTCGCAAGCTCCGGAAAAAAAAAGAGAGCAGTAAATAATTAAACATCTCATTACAATATTTATATGGAATAACCATGGCTGAAGGGTACTGTAACTGTGTACAATTATTGCAGGTAAAAAGGTCAGAATCACCTGATTGGTCTGCGTTATGTCGGTTTTTCATAAAATAAGATGTATGCCTGCTATGCTTCCAAGAGATGTGCCTGTGGATTCAGGATCAGGGCAATTGTCCCCATAACCAATTACAATGAGAAAGAGAACACATTTTCTTATCAGGAAGAGGGGAAAGCCATATTCAAGCTTTATGCGGTGCATTCAGGCCACGAGCCAGGGCCACACGAAGGTAGCGCCACGATCATACATCGGTTTGTCGGACCGGCTACGAATAGCTTGACTGATCAGGATCAGCTGGTGTATGCTGATAGCTTGATTGATCAGGATCTTCTGATGCTTTTGCTCTGATCGGCAAGGAAGAGCCGGATTGAAGAGCCGGATTGTCGAATGTCTGTGCTGGCCATGACCATTGGGTAGAGCCATGAGCATCCCCAGCACTGAAGTGATGTGATCTTGCATGTCCGCTGGTAAATAGCCTAGCCTCAGGACAGAGCACTGGTAGCACTGACCTATGATTTCCGCCATGGATCTTCAGATCTGAGGCTCCCAGATAAACTCCTGGACCGACGGGGAACAGTTCAACTGATCGCAAGGGGAAACAGTTAAGCCCTTCAGCTGCGAGCCGATTGACACCTACACCACAGATCTGTCGACTGGCAACATATAAGGGATAACATCTGTCCGCGTTTTAATAAACTTAACCTACGACCATACCCCCAATTCTCCGTAATGTTAGCCAAACATTAAATGTGACCCAACTAATGCTATGCCAAAGATATCATTACTTCACTGACGGGAACCTGTACTAATTAACCAAAACATTTTCCTAAGTTTTGCCTAAGTTTTGAGATCGCATACCTCGTACTGAGGCCAAATAAGACGATCGTTTTAGCCATTGGTTACACGCATCGGCAAAGTGGGACATATTGCCAACATATCGCAAAAACTTTGGTTTAATTTTGGTTTAACCGAAATAGATTTATCGGTTCCCGTGTCAGACTAATGTAATCGCAGGGAATCGATTACTATAGTCCCTGCCAAGCCTGGAGGGCAGGGACTAATAAAATAATAATAAATGTCATTAATTTTCTGTATTATAAAATTTTAACTTGGTCGGAATTTTTTTATACATATTATGCATCGTAATACATCTCACAATAACGTTAAGATTAAGCAAATGTTTAAATAATGCATTATTCAATTAGTTTTATGCATTAGTTTCATTACGAGGTTCTTAATGTGTATGAGGTTCTTAATTTTTTTTGGGCTATAAAAAAATTTGAAGACTTACAAGATTTTAGAAAGAACAATAATAAAATTCTAAATATTTTAAGATCTTTACACTTGGCGTAACAAATTAACCTGGTCATTTTACGGCTGCATTATGGATAAAACAATCCATCTATTATTTACAATCATACTAATTTGTTCCCAAAAAAATTAATCATTTAAATACCAAAGCAACGACTTAACACATACATATGAATTATTGTTTAAAAAAAATAATCATTTAAATACCAAATTAAGGATTTAATAAGTGTGAATTCAATCATTTAAATACCAATCTAAAGACTTAATATTCTTCAAGTGTGATTTTTTAGAGTTTACGGTGTATGTTTTATTAATAGAGCCTAACGTGAAGAAGGTCAAAGAAAATTGACACCTTAACTTTTCATTAACAAACTAAATTCAACCCATTAAACTAACTTTAAAATTTTTAAATTTTATCTTTATATTTTAATATGTTTAATATTTATATAATGTAGATATTTCATTATAATTTTTATTTTATATATAAAAACACATAAAGTAGAAAATCTATTGTGCAAATATCATTGTATATTTTTAGTATTTTAATAAGTTTTTAATCCTTTCCTTATTATGGTTAAACTAAATTCTAATCATTTACATAGGTTTTTTAATCTTATGTGATCGTGTATAAATTCCCTTTCTAAATAACTTCTTTGTTTTTCCTTAAATCTATAAATGTACTTGTTCGATTTTGCTTAATTATAATAGATCTCATTTTTTTTCCAGAGTAACAAGTTAAATGCAATAGATCTCATTTCTTTTCTAGAATATGGTATTTATATCAAAGATGATGATTTATAAAGCCTATTAATATCTCAATTAATTTCAAATAATTAAATTTAAAATTCTTTAAATTTTTACGTAAGATTTATATTTTTAATGGGGAAAACTTATTTTAATTTAGAGGAATGTATAAGGACTATGGAAGGTTATAAATTATTTTTGTATTTATCTTATTTCCTTTCACATGTTCGTAGAGAAATTGCAATCACAAATCTCATATCCCTACACAGAAAATAATTTTTATATATAAAATAATAAGAGTGGCAAAAATTTCAAAGAAGACAATTTTTTTTTAAATGAAATATCCAAAGAATTATTCATTTACAATATTTCCATAATCTCTTTATCATTTTCGCAATGCTATAATTTTAATTGAGTTTGTGATGGATATCAAATCCAAGATATTCATATAGGAACTTATTTGTCTGTTGTTGTCATATAAGAAAGTATCATATGTGATATTTTAGTATTTAATTATCATGACTTTAGTTTTGTCAATATTAATAGTTATTCCCATCTTCAAGCAAAAATGTTGAACAATTCTTAGTTGCTTCTCATATTCCCAAAAGAGCAATATTGCTAGCATAAAGAAAAAGAGTTATGATACTAATGGGCTAGCACAACCTATATCTTCCAGACATTGATCTAGCTTATAAATATATATGTCAAAAAGAGTAGGGATAAGTGACACCGTTGCTTGACTCCAATTGTTCATTTAATTTTTTTTTTGTGAGCTCTCAATGGTCCTAAAATTGGCAATAACATTCTCATATAGCCTAACCCTCAACTTGAGAGGAACCATTATCTCTTCCAACATCTTCCACTATTTTTTCCTAAGAACAATGTCAAAATGTCTTCTAAAATTAATGAAACAACATGAAATATCACTTTTTTATTATTGTGACATTCTTTTGCAATGATCCCAAGAGTAACAAGGTGATCCGTAGTTGAATGATATCTCCTAAACCTAGCTTGGCTATTAGCTCTTTTACCATAAATTTATATCCATCCATTAGCTAATCTCCCTTTTCAAAATAATTTCAAATAGCTTGGGTTAAATGTGGCTGATCATATTGGCAATATAATTACATTGTATGTTTTTATCCCCACTTTCGAAGATAGACACAATGAGGTTTTGTGTCCAAGGGTATTGAAGTCTTTATTCATTGAAAAATTAAAGAACTAGTATATGTGATTGATGAGAGCAGACCCTTCTTTAAAAAAATTCAACTTAGCAGCTTTCAGTATCATTAGCTTTCCCATTAAATAGTTCCTAAACCCCAAACTAAATGTCTTCTAGATAAAATATATCATTCTCTACGAGAGAATTCAAAATTGTGTTCATTGTATTAGGGGATTTATTAATAATTCTAGTCTTTTAAGGGAATTGGAGTATTTGATTTAGTTTTATCAATTAGAATTGTCTTCCAAAACTTTCGAGGATCATATATATATATATATATATATATATATATATATATATAATATATATATTATATATATATATATATATATATATATAGATATATATCCATTTTTGAGGTCATAGCCAAGCCAAACTGATGCGGGAGCAACCAGCAACTAAGCGAGCAAACCTGGACCAGAGGATCAGAATAGAGAAAAGCTTGTTTTAAAGCAGAAAAGCGAATTTAAAGTGGATAATTTAAAGCAGATAAGATGGATACAGCCATGCATGCTTTTGGAGAGCTTTCATTGTAGAAAAACTAGGAGAAAATCTTATCAATTCTTCCTAATGCATCCTATATAAATGTAATGTGATAGGGTGTGAGATATATCTTATTTGTGAGTAAAATAGTGAGTGAGCAAGATGTAGTCAATTGTGAGCTGGGTTTTAAGGCTGAAATTCCTTAGCGTGGAATGTAATTTGTTATATATATATATATATGAAATATGTTCTATTATTGTATATGCCTACGCCTGTGTGTATGGTATAATTAAGTTAAATCTTGTGTTCAAGCTTGTTGATCCAAATATCATGTATCTGCTATATGTAAATGTTTGTTAAAGACAGCATGCAGCGCAGAGGAAGATTCTGATGATGATGGAGAGATGAATGCTCTACCAGCGAAGAAATCACCAAGGAAACAGGCTCCAGGATCTTGTTTTTTTAAAGAAATTGGGATTTTGGGCAACCCCCAAATTCCCATTTTCATCAGGTGGTATCAGAGCAGTAAGATTCTGCGGAAAGAGGTACAGTTGAGTTAAAGTTGAAGAATTTATGGTCTTGCTATTGTGCAGATGGCGGTAGCGGAAGGTGACAAGATTTGCAGCAACCTAGAGAAGGATGCCAAAAGACCGAGTGCAGAGGGCTTGGTGAGGTATCGTGTAACAGAGGAGGCTGTTACTGTAGAGGTTGGTTGCAACTCACAGAGTTCTAGTGAAGGAATGCAGTGGATAAAATTGCTATTATGAAGACCAGAAGCATATGACCAGGAGGTCATAAATTTTTGTGCCTCGGGAGTCTGATGTGGGAGCAACCAGCAACTAAGTGAGAAAACCTGGACCAGAGGATCAGAATAGAGAAAAGCTTGTTTTAAAACAGAAAAGCGAATTTAAAGCGGACAATTTAAAGCAGATAAGATGGATACAACCATGCACGCTTTTGGAGAGCTTTCATTGTAGAAAAACTAGGAGAAAATCTTATCAATTCTTCCTAATGCATCTTATATAAGTGTAATGTGATAGGGTGTGAGATATATCTTATTTGTGAGTAAAATAGTGAGTGAGCAAGATGTAGTCGATTGTGAGCTGGGTTTTAAGGCTGAAATGCCTTAGCCTGGAATGTAATTTGTTCTGTATATATATATATATATATAATATATATATATATATATATATATATATATATATATATATATATATATATATGAAATATGTTCTATTATTGTATACGCCTACACCTGTGTGTATGGTATAATTAAGTTAAATCTTGTGTTCAAGCTTGTTGATCCAAATATCATGTATCTGTTATATGTAAATGTTTGTTAAAGACAGCATGCAGCGCAGAGGAAGATTCTGATGATGATGGAGAGATGAATGTTCTACCAGCGAAGAAATCACCAAGGAAACAAGCTCCAGGATCTTGTTTTTTTAAAGAAATTGGGATTTTGGGCAACCCCCAAATTCCCATTTTCATCACAAACACCAAATTGGTGTATGAGACCACCTTGTTTGTGGGACAAAGGACCTACCTCCAAGCAACAATTTCACTGCTAATTCTATGAAGGCGTACACACCCTAGCCCCCTCTAGTTTTGAACTTGTGACCTCTTAGGAGGAAAGACATGCTCTTAACCATTAGGTCCACTCAAGCTATATATATAGGTACAATAACTACTCTTTCTTTATATTTATATAATACTTTTTCTTTTTTATAATAAGACAATTGTACATATTTATCTTATCAAACTTTAATGATGCATAAGGGGCTTCTCTAATTTCTTTTCTATATCAAGGGTTGGTAGTTCTATAATTCATTTTACATGGCACTTCAGTGGAGAACTCATTAATGCAATCAAAGAGGGTTATGGTAAAATTATGATAAAGGTTTAAGATGTTATCTTTATAAGTTAAGAGGTGTAAATCCCTATTTAAATATTTTACAAAGAGATCAATTTTTTTTTTTGTTGAAAAACAAGTGCCTTTGGTTCTCACAATTTTGTTGCATGTGGCTTTTGTGCCCGAAAATATTTTGAGTTAATGTTAAAGTTCTATGATCAAATTCAGGCTCATGGTCATTTAAGACATCAAAATTTGTAATTTGGTTGAAGATAGGGATATCAATATCACATAATCTACAACACTACTACCAAGCCCATGAATACATGTCATCTAATTAGATTTTGATGACTTGATTAAGTCATTGCAAATTAGAAGGTCTTGAGAACTATAGAGCTTGAATAACTCAATATCAAATAAATTCTCAATAAGGTCTTTAGAGTTTCTTTTGTATCTACTAACTGAAACAATGCCCTCATCTAGCCAAAGTTGATTATGATTGGAATCATTGCTGAGAAGAATAGCCTGGTTAGTTATGGTTCTAGAGCTAAACTGTCATAACAAGCTAATATTACCTTTGCTTCTCAGACTATGAATATCATGTTCTAGGGTATTATTAGGGAAATTTTTATCTAATTTTTTTTCTTCTAAAAGATTGTGTTGATAAGTGTGAAATAAAAAAATGCAATATAAATCCTCTTACAATTAATGTATTGATTATGTGTCTACCTTATGAAGCTAAAAGCGAGGAGAAACATTATGTGTCTACCTTGTGAAGCTCAAAGTGAGGAGAAACATTCTTTTTTATGTGACCGACTATTCCCCCAATCCCTTTGTAAGAAGATTTTTTGTTCCATGATAACCATTAGATGAATCTGTTAATGTGAAATACTTTAGACTCATCTTGAGGAATAAAATTGTTTTGATCATTGAGGGGCTCTCACAAAACAAGGCTCATTATGAACTCAACATGTCACATGAAAGAATTGAACATGGATGATAAGGATAACTACTTTTCTCTCAATCACTTGACCTACATCCAATTAATTAAATCTAGATCAATCTATCTATATACCTTGGTTACATGAGATAAATTGTTTCAATTTGTAACTTACTTTTTAATTTTTTTTACTATTGTTAATATTTCCTCATTTTTATACTATTTAACTCATAATTATAAGATTCTAAGACTATTTAATTATTATTTAGTTATTATAAATATGACATTATTATTATAATTATTTTCTCTCTTTAAATTTTGATTTCGAAAGTTGCATGAAAGATCCTACTTTATCACATAGCATAAAAGTATCCATTGAAATATTAAATAGACACTTTAAGAATGTTAAGATTTACATGTATACAATGTTCAATAATCAGCAAATCCAAAGGAAAGATATTATGCTATTTGTATTCGTCAACCATTTTCATTCCATGAAGGCATGTGATGTGAGTCGAGGCTTTGGGTTCATGTAATTTTTAGAAGGATGAGATTATAAGAGCTTTATACTTACACTCATTTGGTTAATGTTATTAAACAAAAATTATTTACTTCCACTTAAACTAAATAACCATTTGACAGAGAGCTAGTAATTACTAAACAGAGTGCAATCAGAAGTGAAGGCAGTGCCTATTTACACAAACTAGAATAATCGGGAATTCCAGCAATGAGAAGTAAAGGCAATGCCTATTGAAATTTGCAAATGATTCCAAAGTCAATGAAGACGGAACGTACCCTGTCACATTGGAGTTGGAGTTGTATATAGGAATGGTTTAGAAAAGGCTGGAATTTGGGTAAAAAATATCAAATTTTTTTTTATAGAGGTAGTATTTGAATTGTGTTTTTAATGGTGGAAATGGATTCAGCACTATCAAAAACATTATACAATGAAGACGGAACGTACCCTGTCACATTGGAGTTGTATATAGGAATGGTTTAGAAAAGGATGGAATTTGGGTCAAAAAATATCAAATTTTTTTTGTAGAGGTAGTATTTGAATTGTGTTTTTGATGGTGGAAATGGATTCAGCACTATCAAAAACATTATGAACACTTAAAATTTTGAAATTTAACAACTATAAATTAAATTTACAAAAATCTTTGTAAAATTTTCTTTAAATATAACTAAAATGTCTAAATAATTCCTCCGCCTGCTCGTACCTAAAATTTCTAAACAATTTCTCCGCCTGCTCGTTAGACTACGCGTATCACATTTATGGATTGACTGACGGACCCGCATTAATGGATTGACCGTCGGACCAAAATATAATCGAATCGCGTTATATACCCGTGATTTTTGAAATTTTTTATTAATCTAAATGATCTGGAATCTGGTCGATATTTATGGAAATTATAAGTTGACTGGTTAACTTTTACGCAATCAATTAACCAGAAACTCCAAAAAAAAATTCACTTCAAAAAGACTCCGAATCGAAGGGTTGAATTCCACGGAGATAATGGATTGTTCATTTCATGTGGACGTATCATTCAGGAAAATGTGATTATTGCGGAGTAATGGCTTTGACTTCGGTGGCTAATCCAGACCACTGGAATTACTTTATGGACTTGCAGCACGGAGGTAATGTTAAAATACAGCTCGGCCCCATAGAATTCTAAAACGTTGCTCCACTCCCAAATATCTTCCAGTAATATAGGTGGGTAGGCCTAGAGACGACGATAAAGCGGAAGACATTTACAATAAATATCATCCTATGATATAGGAATTTGCTAAATTTGCTTTACCACTAGGCTAAAGCAAATAGGAATGTCCTAAAATGGAATTTGGCGTTACCAACTCCATAAAGCAAATTTATAAAGTCAACATGAACAAATCTGTAAAATGAGTGGGAAGTGATTTGACAATATTGGCGGAGACTGTTTGACAAAGATTTGTTCTATAGTTTACTAAGTTAAAGAGATTTTGGTATAATGAAAACACAAGGCGGAAATCCAAATACTATATACCTGTAGGCCCAATATATTACGGAAGTATACAAATCGTATTTAAGTCACCAACAATCGCCACCTTAATGTCCATCCTACCATGGCCATCTCAATGTCCATCAGCATGTCGACTTACATCCTCGGGTTCAACCGCAATTATCTCACTGAAGGTGAAGATACACGTCGCCAGCCTCGGAGTTCACGCGACATATTGGTGTTAAGGTGTAAGTATACGACGAGTCCGGACTCCCATTCCCGGCAACCGAGTAATAGTAAGGGGACGTTATGTCACTCTGCCTGGTTTGAAGCTTCGAGAAACGAAATACGATGTTCATTTTTTATTTTGCATTTCATGGTAGTAACACGGTTTTGAAGTATGTATTGTTTCCCCCTATTGCATCACCCGCCCTCACTTAAAAAAATTGTATGAGTGTGCCGCACCAACACCCATTGACATGAATCGGCTTGCACGCTCGTGGCCTTATTATACTCCTAACCTTGCTCTATTATGTTTTCCATGAGTGTATGGTTTGCACTTTGCGCTGTGATCGGGGTGCTCTTTGTGATTTTTTAGGCTTTCATGATTGCATGTTGCACATCCCCGTTGTCTTTCCGTTCGGTGTGTCTGATGGATAGTGTGTTACACATGTGATTTAGTATGCACTCGCCTCCATATTTAATGGTTCTCTGTTATGCTAGCCTCCATATCTAATGGTTCTCTGTTATGCTAGTGTTGCGTGCCTTTACGACTTTGATTCTCTATCCTTGCGCTTTTCTTACTCTTATGATTCTCTGCCTTACAGCGTGTATTTCATTGTGATCGCTTTGACAGTTTCCTCAAACCCCGCTTTAGTTATTGTGTGGGGGCTTTTCTTTAAGAATCATGATATCTTTCACTTTTGCCACTTGTGTTTTGCCCATTACTTAACAACATACCTATTTTCTACGTTTCTCATTTTTTGTCACTCGAAAATAAAATGATTAACACAATATCAGAGAAAACATATATATA
The DNA here is from genome assembly GCA_000404065.3 of Pinus taeda. Classification (NCBI taxonomy): domain Eukaryota; kingdom Viridiplantae; phylum Streptophyta; class Pinopsida; order Pinales; family Pinaceae; genus Pinus; species Pinus taeda. Next base: position 279,348 of record APFE030705384.1, on the reverse strand, counting down.
CGATATAATTCAACATATATGATATAATAGTGAATGTATATTATTAATTAAAAAAACTGTATTTATTAGAAGGGTTATAATTTGCATTTAAAGGTATATATAATTATTATATTTTTAGTATAATTATATGGCAAATGTGATTGATATATATTGATCAACATTATTTTCAGATACCAATTAGCATATAAAAAGGTGGAAAATGTTATCAATCAGTGTATATCAACAAGTATGATTCATAGACCATGATTGAATATGGTTTGCATTAGCTAACAATGGTTAAGAATGGTTGACAAGGATTGACCATGGTTGTTGAGGTTTGTTGAGTGTTGTTGTTGGATGACAATGGTTGAAGAGGGTTGACTGAGGTTGACCATGTTGTAACATATATGGTTTTGATAAGTTAGTTTTTGTTTATAAAAGAGGGTAAAAAAAATAGAATAAAAAATGAAAATGCAATATAAAATAATGATGAAATGAAACCCCATCAAAAGAAAAAATTTGTATAAAGTGAGCAAATTTAAATGCTACTAGAAAAAAGTGAAATTACATAGCAAATAAACTAGGGTTTTGTGTGCAGTTTGTTTAAAATGTCGCGACCTGATGTTTTGATTTGAATCATATATCTCAACCATGATCAAATAATTTAGATATATGTCTCTAGATTAGTGAATAAGTTCACCAAATTGTTCAATCTTGGTAGAACATGATTAGATAGGACATAATAGATTAAAATTTGGCCTGATATGCTCAAAAAATGGCCAAATGATGTATTAAAATAGGGATAGAATAGGATTAGGGAAAATAAATGGTCACTAGATCAAATGCACCAATTCATAGATAATTTTTTCTTTAAAAAGGGTTAATTACCTTTTATAGGTGATTAATATTGTATAAACAAATATTTATAAAGTTTAGATTAAAGTCATAAAATGATGAAAGCATTTTGTCGTGAAGCATTATCAAGTGGACACCTTTCGATGGTGATCCTCTTCCCCACCCAAATCAATGGTGGGGAAGCCATTTCGCACCCCCTTCTATTGTTTCATGTTAATGGAAAGGGGGTGGTCTGAAAAGTGGTTTCCTTTTCGGCAGGCCCATTGCAACATGTCGCCTCCTCATCACTTTGCATCCCCCCCCCCCCCCTTGCGCAATACCATTTACTACTACCCGCCCTCCAAAAATCGTTCCTCCCATCTCATCTATACATCACTCCACCATCGACTATCATCGTTTCCCGCGCCTTCCTCCCACTAATCATTTTCCTCCACGTATCCCTACCCATTCTTCTATCCATTACACTCATACTCGTTCCTCCTACCCGTTACCCACCTCTCTCTTTCCATTAATGAGCACCAATCCCATAGGATAACGATGCGATCTTAATAGTAATCGCTACAATGTTAAAAATAAACCCTCCATCCCCTTCGCACAGCTCCCTTGTTTTCATCGCCACTATTTGAATTACAGGTTTCTAAGCTTAGCTTTGGTTAAATTATGTCACATATTGCGCCTATATTTCAAGATGACAGTGCACTCACCAATTTTTTACAAGGACTGCTCTCTTTTCAGGTACCCATTTCATCAACATCCTGTTACTCTTCTTCTTTATCTATTATAATATGGCACCAAAAAGAAAGGACCAACCCTCAGGTAGAAAAATCCCAACTCAAGAAAATCCAAAAGCGACTGACACCCTAGATCTTGACCACATCCCCTTAGCTGACAATTTTTTTAAGATTGTGGACATAGAGTGCGAACTCAATATTTTTGAATTGCACCATTGGTTAAAACAAACCTATAAGGACTCAGAAGTTGAAATTAACTTATGGGAATCACTATTGCCCATCTTCATGTTTCCTCAAACTCATACAATTCCTCATTTAGTTATCTCACGTAGGAGTGGCTCCAAAAGATGTTCCACTATAAGAACTCTTAGTCAAAAGGACTCCTATCAGTATGACACAAACGCATGTATCATGATAACGAGCATCCCGCCAATTTGGCATAAAAGGGATCTCAATGCAAACATACATGGCGATAACATGAGTATCCCATCAACATGACGACAAAGGGATCTCAAACGAAACATGAAGAATCATGACAAAAAGTACATCCCACAAATGATTCTACATCACATCAAGCAGGAATCATGAAAACAAGTAAGAAGCAAGATCCCACATCAAACATCAAACGGGGATCTGTGCAGCACAATGCATAACAAAAGAAGTACATGAATACACTGAATATTCCTCACATCTAGGGGCCATCTGAAGAAGAGGATTTCAAGTTGCTGAAGTTGTTCGTACCATCGATCTCACGGCATGGAGTCTCATGGAATCATTGCTCGCACATCGAATGTTGACACCTGCACTCCACTTAGAAAAGTGGCCAAAAAATGAAATGAGAAAATGGAAAATATGAACACACCATCAGATTTGTGGCATCAAATAGTGAAAAATTGACAGTCAAATTTCTAAATTTTGAAAATTTGGAAATTTGAGGCTTAAGGAATCTTTTAGATTCCCCCTAGATTCCTCAAATATTTCCTCCTCTGGGTCCTCCGTAAATCAGCTTCTCATATTAGGAAATTGACTATGCCATCAGGTTCGTGTGGTTGAGAGGTGTAGGATCAACATAAAATTTGTCCAATTTGGACATTGCAAAAATTTCACCCTCCTGAAAATTTCACTCAGTCATGGTTCGACCTGCAAATAAATTAATTAAAAATTTTCCTCGATTTCCATGCCCTCTCTTGGTCCCTCCATGCTTCCTCGGCACAATGGTGAAATGAATGTTTATATAATTTTTCTTGGTCAGATTAAACAAGAAACTCCATTTAGGCGGATTGGTATGAGGTCTGAATTATAAAGAGGAGGTCGAGTGGTCAAATCCCGACCCCTCCCTTTTAATACCCTTTTTTTTAACAATCGCTTATAAATACTTTTTCATTGGGGGGTCTTGTCCACAATGGGTGGCCCGTCCCTTAATCCTTCACAGTCATGCATTAAAGTTGGGTTGGCGTAATAAACTGTTTGATGGCGCGTTGTTTTATGTGATATGGGTTGCATATTTATGGTGCAGGGAGGTGGTACATATCACATGGGGCCACATAGTGGGGCCCGACCCACGTGGGCCGAGCGAGTTCGATCCTCGCTGGCCTCACATTAAATGTCAATGTGTTATGTGGTGGTATGGGGGTATGGGTTGGGTCCATCGGAGGTGGCTCAAGCCCACCCCAATATTAGTTTAATATTTGGTTGGAAGGTGGAGGGCTCGGCAGGGTAATGGCCGTTAATCCATTTAAATATTTTTTTTGTTATGATTTAGTTTGGGTGCGATGGCGATGGCGAGGGTCATGGCCCACCACCAATTTTACTATATATTTTTTTGATTTAAAAAAAAATAAATAGTCATTTTAAAATTTTTCAAAAATAAGGGATATTGGGCAAATTAATGAAGCCACAATTTCGACCGCTTTCGGGAGCTAGGTTTCATGCCCTAGGTTCGGTCAAATTGTAGGACACTTAAACCTGGCCCATAGCCCAACTTTGATAAGAACTTTCACTGGCTCATTCTCCCTCATAAGAGCTCGAATTGACGAACCATTCACATTATTGCGATGAAGACGAAGAGATCTACGCTCTGGTCTTGGTTCAAAAGTATTCTGATCATTTTGATTTTTGAGCTTTCATAAGCCCTCTTTGTCATGTGTGTGTCTTTGGAGCCACCTGGATCAGTTATCTCTCTAGAGACAAGAAAATGAAAAGCTTTAGAAGAAATTCAAAAATTTGGAGACACAAAAGATAAATAATGATACTCTTTATGTTGAAGATATGCAGAAGACCCACAAACTAACCAAGAAGATTCAAGAGTTGGAAGATGAGTCATTAATGGCTTAGACCTTGGCCGAAGCGAAGGAAAATGTTTAGGCAAATATAAGTCAAGCTATAACTAAAGTTTGGCCCTCTATACAAATTATTTTGGAATAGGAAGAGCTTATTACTAGATTCGAGACACTATTAAAGAGGTTAGAGAAGCCCTTAAAGATAAACCAAGTGAGGCCACATATATGATTAAGGTGCTCAATTCAAAAACCAAAGCTAAATTAGAAGAAATTCAGATATACAAGACATAAACCATTCTTGAGATTAATAAAGTTTTGCAGAAGAAAAATCTCATGACTTAGTTGGAGACAAAGTGCCAAAATTTTAAAACTGATGTCTAGAGGTTCCATTTTAAGTTCAACATGCTCAACCAAAGAGGATTACCAGAACAAGTAGCACCAAATGACAGATTGATCAGTTTGGAGGAGTATTGCCAAAAGCTTTACACAATTGTAACTGATAAAGCTAAATTTACAGGTATCAAAGGTCATCTTATAGGGAATGCTTTCTTAGAAGCTTTGAATTTTGATTTAATCATCAAACATGAAATTAAACATATCTTTGTCAATAATCCTACTTTTGAAAACTATACCATGGTGGATTAAGTCTATCGGAAGTTAATTAATCTTTCTACACCAAGTGAAGATAGATGGGATCCCTTGTGTGAAATAATCGAGTAACTTTCATCACGAACTAACATATAGCAAGGCAACACATTTTGAGGGCCAAATCATCAACAACTTCCTTGAAGATAGTGCCAGTAGCTTAGCAGTTTTTGGATTCCTATATTTTTGTATTATTTTTATATTTTGTTAAAGGATCTTTCTAGAAATTCAATATTTTGTATAAATAACTCTTCCTTCGAGTTATTATGGCTTGAACCCTTGAATGAGCTTTCCAAAGAAGAATTGTAATCAAATTGGAGATTTGCTTCGAATTAATGAAAGGATTCTAGATTTACCTCAAATAGTCTGTCTCCTTGTGATTTTTTCTCATGTTTTCATTTCATTATGTTATTCTTCATGTATTTAAGTTTTAATGGAGAACCTTGGGTAAGATCAAATTAAATGTTAGTTTATCTTAAATCCCCGGTGAAGTTATAATCAATAATTAGAGATTAGTATATAGAACTTTATGCTATTATAAACTCCTCCATATCTATAAATTGTCACACCCATCTTCATAACATTAAATACATTTTGTTGAGCAAGTAAACATTGTTTACCTACACTTTGTCTTATAATTAACTGAATACTCAGTTTGAATATTTGGTAAGGGATAACCCTTTCAACTCTGCTATTCATTCAACTAAAATCAATTAATTGTTTAGAGACAAACAAACAACCCTTTCATTAAATTCAACATTGTTAAAGTTTAAGCACTTGTCTTTAACTATTCATAACATTGGTCATCAAAAAAACCTTAAAACAACAAAATATTTTATATGCTTTGGAATGATTAATTAACCTAGAATTATCTTAGAAGATAACATCAGATTGGCGTCGTTTCCAGGGAACGAAAATTGAAGTATTTTTCCTTGGGACAACGATAAAAAATTTCCTTTAAGGTGAATAAGGGAATAGTAGGTTAAAATCTTTCACGGGGAAACTTCACAAAGCCAAACTTGCTCCTTCAAGACATACCAGGTCTCATTCTGACTCCAAAATTATCTCTTCATTATCTGACCTAGAGAGACTAATAAGAGAATCATCTTTAAGAAGGAGACTTGAGGCTTCTACTTCTTCTTCTATACCCTTACAACATGAAGATATTTCAGTTTTTGATCCCTTTAGGTTTGTTCCATCTCCATTAGATTTGGTTGATTTGACACCTATGGTATTAGAACTACTATCCAAAGGAGTTGATTTGCAATCAACTCTTTTAGTCCATTCATTGGAATCATATAAAACCCCTGAAAAATATTTTCAGATTCACCCAAGTCAGAGGAAGAATTGGGTGTACATTTACCGGATTTATAACCTATTGATTTTGTCTCCCCCGCTCATTATACATTTCCATCTACTTCTGCCCAACCTAAGGAAACTTTTTATGTATATTCAAATCCTTTGTTTGAAAATAATGAAGAAGTTGAAACAGAGATTCGAAAGTTAGTTATAAAAACACCTTTTAAAATCTTTAGAGATCCTCCACCCTCTTTTCCTCCTCCTCCTTTTACACCAACATCTTCACCTATAACTTCATTATCCTCTACGTCATCATCTACCACATCTTCTACGGATTCATCTTCATCTTCAACTATGGTTGCTTTTAAACCTTTTATTCAAGCTACGTATGTTGCTTTATAGCTTCCCAATGTACTCAATAATTTTCCTGATGGGTATTTAAAACACCTACCAAGGTTTAATGGAGAAACTGGTTTGTCTACTGAAGATCATTTAGTTTCCTTCTTGGATTTCGCTGATAACATGAACATAGAACATGAAGATTTGTATATGAGATTGTTTTTTCAATCACTAGAAGGGAATGTTAGGATTTGGTTTAAACAACTAAGAGCTAATTCAATTTGTTCTTGGAATGAATTAACTACCATATTTAAGAATCATTGCGAGATTAAGAAGGATCTTGTTTACTATCTCACATAATTTGAAGAAATGAAAAGAAACCATGGTGATCCAGTGGTGAATTTCATAAAAATATTCAATAAACTTTATCATAAGGTGCCACCTGACTGTAAACCACCAGTAGCAGCAGCCAAAGTTGGATTTTATAAACAATTTAAAGATGATTTTGCAGTTATGCTTACGGAAAGGACATCTCATACCCTAAAAGACATGCAAACAAATGTTATAGAAGTCGAAGCCAATAGGTCTACATTATCTAAACTTAAAGCTAAGGAAGAAAATGTTGAAAGGAAAATGAAAGCTAAGGAAGAAGGTTATTCCTCAAAAATTAAAAATGAAGATCAAAAGATAGATGGAATCACTTTATTACTTAGAAACCTTTCAAATAGAATTTCAAAAATAGAAACTCAGCCTAGAACAATTCAACAAACTGCTGCTAGACCAAAACTCAATTCAGGAGAGCTCCCCAAAGCCAAATCTTACAAAGACCAAATACTGATCAACAAATTCAACCTCAATTGATGATTGATGATCAACAACCTGAATACAATAACCCTTTGATTACTGAGGATATAAATAATCTTGATCATTCATCTGTACAAAAGGTTATTGTCTTTTTTCATTTAAATCAGTCTTCTCAACAAGATCAAGAAGACTCACAAGTTTCAAAGTATCAGGCCTTTTCTAAGTTTTTAATTGTTGAACTGAATAGGAGATATGACTTAAGACCTAGGCATAGGCTTGGTAAACCTCCCAAAAATCCCATTGTAAATGAACCACAAATCAAAGCTATTGAATCTCAAACAACAACAATTCAACCATTGAACCAATCAACTGAAGCAACTTCAATTGATAAAACTGCTTAATCACTTTCAATGTTGAAAAGGAATTAGAAAGAGTCAAAATACCCATTCCTCTATTTGAAACTTCAAAGAATCGAGGATACAAAAATCAAGTTTCTAAATGGATCTAGACACCCAATGTTGATGCTAAAGGATATGTAATAAGTTTACAAGATGAAAAGCCTTCAATAGTCTTTGGCCCCAGCTCAGATATGATTGATGAAAATGTACCACCTTTCTATGTGACTTTAAAGGTTCATGATTTCTCGTTATTTAACTACATGTTAGATTCTGGAGCCTCCAATAATCTGATGCCAAAGGTTATCATGGACCAACTTCAATTTGAAGTTACCAGAACTTATCATGATCTTTACACTTTTGACTCCAAGAAAGTACCTTGTCTTGGACTTATAAAGGATCTAGTGGTCACTTTAGCTCAAATGCTTGTTAAGAGTGTGGTTTTAGACATTGTAGTCACTAATATCCCTCCTAAATTCCGCATGTTATTATCAAGATCCCTTTGTGCCAAATTAGGAGGAAGTATTCAAATGGACATGTCTTATGCTACTATTCTTGTATATGGGGGTGAACATCTCATATTATACGAAAAAGTAAGATTCATGAATACTGTTTGTAAATCTGATCAAGCAAGGAATCATCCCATCTATGCAGTGGGTCAAGACTTTGGATGCTTTGAATTATAATCAAATAATTCACAAAACACTCAGCTTAGTATTGAAAACATTGTAGACAAGCCAAAAACCATCAACGCTTATATTTGGATATTATACTTTGATGGTTCTTGCTCAAAGGAAGGAGTTGGAGCTGGAATTCTATTAATTTCACGAGACAATGAGAATAATACTCAATCCTATAAAACTAAATTTGATGTGACAAATAATGTTGCAGAGTATGAAGCCTTCCTACTAGGATTGGAATTAGCCAAAAGTCTTATAGTGCAGAATCTAATTGTATTCAATGACTCATAACTCATTGTCAAACAAGTAAGGAATACTTGTCAAACCAAGCATCATAAACTTAGATCTTATATGAATGAAGTGTGGGATTCAGTGGATAATTTCTTTCAAGCATTTAATATCACTATTATTCCTGGGGATGAAAATATTCATGCAGATTCTTTAGCTGTTTCAGCAAGTGCTTTTAAAATTCTTGATCAAATGCTTGTCCAATATCACATTCAAGTTAAGCATAGACCATAAATTCCTAACAAACTTAAATATTGGCAAATATTTGATGATGGTGATCAGTTAAAATCCTTTTTGAAAGTAATTGATGAATTTTTAGCTTTGCAAATTGAATAAAAATAGCTAGATAACAATGATTCAAATAAGGAAAGTCAAACTTTTCAATTTGAATGAAAAATTGGTGATCACAATATTATTCAATTATCCAATAATTTCATTTTTAAGGGTTCGGTACCACTTTAAAAGTTGTTTGCTCAAAATGATGTCCCTAACAATCCATTATCAAATTCACTAGAAGAAGATATACAAGAATGTAATATTGGAACTTTAGAAGAAATCAGAAATATTAAGATCTCTACATCCTTACTAGTGGAAGTCAAAGATAAATATTTAACTCTCCTTAAAGATTATAAAGATGGTTTTTCTTGGTCTTATAGTGAGTTGAATACATATGTTACATCTCTCATTGAGCATAAAATCCCTTTAAAACCAGAAGCTAAATCTTTTCAGCAAAAGTTAAGGAGAATTAATCCTATCCTTCTTCCTACCATTGAAAAAGAACTTAAAAAGTTACTTGATGCCAAGATTATAGTTACATTGAGATATTCTGATTGGGTAGCTAATTTAGTTCCAATAAGAAAGAAAAATGGTGAAATTAGACAATGTGTGGATTTCAGGAACTTGAATAAATCTTCTTTGAAATATAATTATCCACTACCCAAGATGGACCAATTGATTCAACATGTTTCAGGTGCTAATGGAATTTCTATATTAAATGGTTTTTCTGGATACAATCAGATCATGGTGAGCCCAGAAGATAGAGAAAAGATAACATCCATAACTCCTAAGGGTACATTTATGTATGCAAGGATGCCTTTCATATTAAACAACGCTGGAGCTACCTTTCAAAGAGCTATGGATTTAGCATTTTCAGGTAAGACAAACAAATTTGTTGTCATTTATCTTCGATATCTTACTGTTTTTTCTAATTTTGTTAAAAAACATTTAAAGAACTTGAGGAAAGTTTTTGACAAGTGCAGGAAGTTTGGGAATTTGTCTTAATCTCAAAAATTCCCTGTTTGCACTCAACGAAGGAAAAATGATTGGCCATATTATTTCCAAGGAAGGAGTAAGCATTGGTCCTAAAAGAGTTTCATCTATACAAGCACTTTCATTACCAAGAAATAAGAAGGAAATTCAGGCTTTTCTTGGGAAAATGATTCTTTAAGAAGGTTTATACCTAATTTTGCTAAAATAGTTAAGGATATCACTAATATGTTAAGAAAGAATCATGAAGTTAAATGAACCATTCCAGAAAGATATGATTTTCATCATATTAAAAAGGCCATTTCAGAAGACCCCATATCGGCCAGTCCAAACTGTTATGAACCATTTACCATATTTTCCTTTGTCTCTGAAAATACCATAGCTATTGTTCTTTTGTAAAAGAATGAGGGTGGAGATGACCAACCTATTTCCTTTTTCAGTAAATTCATGAGAGATGTTGAACTTAAATATGATATCATTGAAAAACAGGCCTATTCCTTAATCCAAGCTCTGAAAGCTTTTAGAGTCTATGTCCTTCACTCTTCCATTATTATATATGTTCCTAATAATGTTGTTAAAATTGTGTTAACTCAACCTGATATTGATGGAAGGAGAGGGATATGGATTACCAAGATATTGGAGTTTGATCTTATTATCAAAACTACAAAATTAGTAAAAGGTCAAGGCTTAGCTCAACTCTTAGCTGAGTCAAATTGTAAAGTCTTGGGAATTAATCCTGTTTTTGAAATTCCAGTAGAGAAGAATCCACAAGAACCTTTTTCTTCAATCCATCCAACTCTAATTCACATTGAGGGGATTTTTTTTTATCTGAATGGTACACTGATATTGTGCATTTTCTTAGATATTTTGAGTGTCCATCTGAATTTACAAAGAATCAATATTAAACACTAAAGTTGAAGGCCATAAAATATTGTATTATCTATGAAAATATGTATTGGAAGGATCCACTCAACATCCTTTTACTTTGCTTGACAGAAAATGAGATAGAAGGAAGCATTCATCAATTTCATGCAGGTATTTTTGGAGGACACTATGGTTGGAGGGCTACAACATATAAGATTTTAAAATAAGGATTTTATTGAACAAGTTCTAGTACTAGTTTAAGCAACTTTCCTACAATGGGGATTGGATTTCATTGGGGAAATTCATCCATCATCAAGTAGCCAACAAGGATGGATATTCACTGCCACATATTACTTTACCAAATGGGTAGAGGCAATTCTAGTTAGAAATGCAACTGATACTGTAGTTATTAAATTTATTGAAGAGAATATAATATCCAGGTTTGGATGCCCCCAACAGATAGTTACAGGTAATGCAACAACATTTAGTAGTGTCAAGATGATTCATTTTTTTTTAGAAATATCAAATTTTATGGCATCATTCTACCCCTTATTATCCACAAGGAAATGGACTGGCAGAGTCATCGAACAATAGTTTGGTTAAATTCATTAAGAAAATACTAGAGGACCACAAAAGAAGTTGGGACAACCATCTCATATATGAAGCTTCTGCAAACAGGATCTATCCAAAGAGATCAATAGGTAAATCTCCTTTTGAGCTTGTTTATGGCAAGAAAGCCATATTTCCTATACATCTAGTTTTCCCTGTTATGAGGTTTTTACAAGAAGTAAATGAAGAACCTGATGATTTTTCCAGAAGAATAAATTAGATTATAGAGCTTAATGAAAATGGAGATGAAGTTCATTATAAGTTTCGGAAATATCATAACAAAATGAAAATTTTGTTTAATAGAAAGGCTAGAGAAAGAGATTTTAAAGAAGGAGATTTAGTGTTAATATGGGATACTAGGAGAGAGAATAATGGGAAACATGCAAAGTTTTATAATCTCTTGTTTGGACCTTTTAGCATTGCAAAGGTTAAAGGAAATGATACTTTTATCTTGCAGAACTTGGAAGGACAGTATTCCGCGTTGCTTGACAATGGTAAATACTTGAAGCATTATATTCAATATTGAGGAGTTCCTCATTCATTCATGATTTGTACATCACCCGAATGTTTTATTTTACATGTAGTGTGTAATTATTTTCAACAGAGACTCCATTAGCCAGAGGAGAAGGCACATGGATCTGCAAGTTCTCTGCATCCTACAGGAGGAGGCAGTTCCCAGTTTGAGTTGACGTTGTAACATATTTGGTTTTGATAAGTTAGTTTTTGTTTATAAAAGAGGGTATAAAAAAATAGAATAAAAAATGAAAATGAAATATTAAAAAAATGATGAAATGAAACCCCATCAAAAGAAAAAAATTGTATAAAGTGAGAAAATTTAAATGCCACTAGAAGAAAGTAAAATCACATTACAAATAAACTAAGGTTTTGTGTGTAGCTTGTTTAAAATTCCACAGCCTAATGTTTTGATTTGAATCATATAGCTTAACCATGATCAAATCATTTAAATTTATGTCTCTAGATTAGTGAATAAGTTCACCAAATTGTTTAATCTTGGTAGAACATGATTATATAGGATAGAATAGATTAAAATTTGGCCTGATATGCTCAAAACATGGCCAATTGATGTCCTAAAATAGGGTTAGAATAGGATTAGGGAATATAAATGGCCGCTAGATCAAATGCGCCAATTCATAGAAATTTTTTCTTTAATTAGGGTTAATTGCCTTTTATAGGTGATTAATATTGTATAACCAAAGCTTTATAAAGTTTAGATTAAAGTTATAAAACGACAAAAGAATTTTGTCGTGAAGCCTTATCAAGTGGACAATTTTCGATGGTGATCCTCTTCCCCACCCAGATCAATGGCGGGGAAGCCATTTCGCACCCCCTTCTACCATTTCACGTTAATGTCCTTTACACTCATACCCATTCCTCCTACCCATTACCTGCCTCCCGTTGTCCATTAATGCACACCAATCTCGTAGGATGATGGTGCGATATTAACAGTAATCACTACGTTGTTATAAATAAACCCAACATCCCTTTTACACAGATCCCTTGTTTTCATCGCCACTATTTGAATTGCAGGTTTTTAAGATTGGATTTGGTTAAATTCTGTCACATATTGCGCCTATATTTCAAGCTGAAATGTACTCACCAATTTTTTACAAGGACTTCTCTCTGTTAAGGTACTCATTTCATCATCATCATGTTACTCTTCTTCCTTATCTACTAGAATATGGCACCAAAAATAAAGGACCAAACCTCTCATAGAAAAACCCCAACTCACGAAAATCTAAAAGCCATTGATACCCTAAATCTTGATTACATCCCCTTCGCTGACCAATTCTTTAAGATTATGGACACAGAGTGTGAATTCAGTGTTTTCAAATTGCACCATTGATTAAAACAGACCTATCAGGACTCAAAGGATGAAATTAACCTATGGGAATCACTATTGCCCATGTTCAAGTTTCCTCAAACGCATCCATTCCCTGATTTAGTTATGTGGTGTTAGGCTAGGTATAATCCCCTGCAGAGAATTGTGGTAGATCAGAATCGATACATTTAGATATCTATCACACCTGAAAACATAAAAAAAATCTTTTGATTCATGAGAATGATTCCCTTAGCCATTTTTCTCCTGCTATCCTCATGGATTTATACCATAAGCTTACATTAAGCCAAAGAGATCAAATTTTTGAGATATTTCTTCTAGAAGATGTTGAGTTTCCCAAAAGGAACCTTCCATATCAAGTCTCAATGTTCCCAGAAAGAGTTAAACACATTATCTCTCTATTTTCTTGCATATTAGGTTACAAGACAGACCAATGGGTAGATGAAGCTATCTTGGGTTATCTATCCATCTTCTCCAAAGAACACAAGCCAACATTCATGTATAATTACAATCAATGTTTCGCTGAATATATGCATGATCAATTAATGAAAATAACTACTGAGGGTGTATTCAAGTATTCTTCTATGCTAGTTCATATGTTCCTTTTTAAACAAGGAAACATGCTACCAATAACCTTACACAAGGAGGATGATCAACAAATAAATCAATTAGTTACACAATGGACCTCATTGGTCAGGAGAAACTCAACTGAGTTTGAATTTTCACATTTCATTGAATGTTTCATTTATCCATATGCATAGATTCTTAGCAGCCAAAGTGAACCAAGAATCAACCCAAAGATGAAAATAATCATGCACCTAAGTGACCAAGCTAAGACTGGTGACTGATATCTTTACTAGAATTACACAGAGATTAGGGTATATGGTTGTGAGTTAGCTCCATACAAATTGTCTAAATATGTTCCAATGATAATTTTCTCTCTGGAATATATAAGGAAAATGATCAGCATGGACTAGCTATCAGGGAAAATGAAATCTCAGTTCAAGATCAAGTCCCAAGTAGGACCCTTTATTTGTAATTCCAGAGCAGCAGGAATTGAAGCAGATGGGATTTCAACCAAGTTTTACCTTGTCTTATGACCCATTCAACATAATCTCTAATTTAAGGGTGGAACTTAAAATGACACCTTGTAATCACACTCAAAGACCAGAGATTGAGAAATATAGGAATCAAGAACAGTGGGAGGAGAACACACTTCAGGAAGCAGAAGAGAAAATTTTACCTCCTTCTACCCTCCAGAATCCCACTTCTCAAAGCAAGTAGGAAAAGAGGTCGAGAGAAGAATCATCATCTTCAACAAACTCTAAAGTTACCACTGTTCAGTGTCAGAAAGAGCCCATAGTTATTAATTTGGATGATTCACAGGTTTCTACAGGATCAGAGGAAATTGACCTTAACACTCCATCTTCTAATTCAGTTTCACATAATTTATTGGAAATTACACAGTCAACAGGAGCAATTGAACAAGAGGAACCAAACATTTTCACTAATTTTATTGAAATTAAGAAAAAAGAATCAATGTTTGAAGGCCAATTTCTATGTTCAATTCTTGAAGAAGACATCCACTTCACAACATAAATTGTTGACAACATTTTACAGTGAAAAGGGAAGGATGCAAATGACATTCTTACAGGCTCAAGTGCCTTTTCCAAAGGCTTCTTCAGACTATAAGATAACCATATTTTATTTTGATATGAATCAAATACATCATATTGACCAAATGGACATACATAGACAGTATGGGGAGATTCTTTTCTCTACCATCACTAACACTTACATGCCATTGTCAAAGTTGAGAACAATTCTTTCAAATTTGTAGTCAGAGTTGAACATAGAAAATATATCCTCCTTGGCAAAGGATAACAGGGTCAAATCGTTAGAATATTTACTGATCAAGATTGGATATGATCCTACTAAAGTTAAAGTTGTAGAGGACATCATCAAGAAGAAGGATGAAGACATCACAACATTAAGGAAGCAACTCAAATTAACTTCTACAGAGGATCCCCAAACCAAGGAGATTGAATAAAGTGAGCAACACAAAGAATAAATGATCAAACTAATCATTGAGCAGAATTAACAAATAAAGAAGATGGAGGAACAGATAGAAACTTTGCTCAAGGAAAAGGAACAATCTACACAAGTGTCCATAGCTCCAATCACATCTATACCAATCACAGTGGTAGGGATAGTAGAGGAATCGACATTGGAAACAACAGAGTCTACATAAACTACAGGTGATCTAAATAAAGATATATAGGAGTTGTCTCTCCAGAGACAGGCAAATGAAAAGATTTAAAAAAATTCATAAATCTAGAGACACAAAAGATTAAGAATGATACTCTTTATGTTGAACAGATGCAGAAGACCCAAATATTGACCAAGAAGATTCAAGATCTGTAATATGATTCATTAATGGCTCAAACCTTGGCCCAAGCCAAGGAAAATATTTGGGCAGATATAAGTCAAGCTAAAACCGAAGTTTGGGCCTCTATACAAATTATTTTTGAATAGGAAGAGCTTATTACTAGATGCCAGATAGATATTGAAGAGGTCAGAGAAGCCCTTGAAGATAAACCAAGTGAGGCCACAGATATGATTAAGGTACTCAAAAACTAGAGTTGAATTAGAAGAAATTTAGATTGCAGATAGAACAGAAACCATTCTTGAGATTAAGGAATTTTTGCAGAAGAAAAATCTCATGACTCAGTTGGAGACAAAGTGCCAGAATTTGAAAACTATTGTCCAAAGGTTACATTTTAAGTTCAACTTGCTCAACCAAAGAGGATTTCCAAGACTATTAGCACCAAATGACAGATTGATCAATTTGGAGGACTATTTCCAAAAACTTTACACAATTGCAACTAATAAAGCTAAATTCCTAGGTATCAAATGTTATCTTACAGGGAAGGATTTCTTAGAAACTTTGAATTTTGATTTAATCATCAAACATGAAATTAAACATATCTTTGTCAATAAGCCTACTTTTGAAAAATATACCGAGGTGGATGAAGTCTACAGGAAATTAATTAATCTTTCTATACAAAGTGAAGATAGACGGGATCACTTGTGTGAAATCATTGAGTAACATTCATCACCAACCCATAGACAGCGAGGCAAGACATTTTGGGGGCCATATCATCAACAACTTCCTTGAAGATAGTGCGAGCAACTTAGTAATTTTTGGATTCCTATATTTTTGTACTATTTTTATATTTTGTTAAAGGATATTTCTAGAAAATCAATATTTTGTATAAATAACTCTCCCTTTAAGTTATCATGGGTTGAACCCTTAGATGAGATTTTCAAAGAAGAATTGTAATCAAGCTAGAGATTTTCTTCGAATTAATGAAAGGATTATGGATTTGCCTCAAATAGTTTATCTACTTGCGATTTTTTCTCATGTTTTCATTTCATTATGTTATTCTTCATGTATTTAAGTTTTAATGGAGAACCTTGGGTAAGATTAAACTAAATGTCAGCTTATCTGAAATCCCCAGTGAAGTTATAATCAACAATGAGATATTAGTCTATAGAACTGTTTGTTACTATAAACTCCTCTATATCTATAGATTGTCGCACCCATGTTCATAAAATTAAATACATTTTGTTGTGTAGGGAAACAATGTTTACCTACACTCTATCTTATAATTAACTGAATAATCAGTTTGGATATTTAGTAAGTTATAACCCTTTCAACTATGCTATTCATTCAACTAAAATCAATTGAATGTTTAGAGACAAACAAACAACCCTTTCATTAAATTCAACATTGTTAAAGTTTAAGCACATGTATTTAACTATTCGTAACATTGGTCATCCAAAACACCTTAAAACAACAGAACATTTTAGATGTTGTGGCATGCTGAATTAACCTAGAATTGTCTCAGAGGACAACATAACCCTTAATGTAACAATATATTTATGATACATTAATTTAACAACATTACATTAATATTGACGATTGTTGACGATTGTTACATTCACATTACATTAATGTTGACCATGCTTGATGTTGCATTAATGTTAATGTTAAAGTTAATACTACATTATTATTACAATAATGGTTGAAGAGGGTTGACGAAGTTTACCATACTTGATGAGGTTGACCATGGTTGATTGAAATAGATGTTGGTTAACTAAGGCTGACCTTGGTTGACCATGGTTTGGTATAGTTGACCTTGATTACCATGGTTTCCCATGATTTCCATGGCTAACCAAGGATGTAAATGATAGATTATGGTAAACTAAACATGACCATGGATGAGACTCTTTGACAAAGTTTGACTATGGTCAATTATGGATGACCACAGAGGAACTTGGTTGACCATAGTTGTAAACATTTAACGATAAATGATTATGTTTGACCATGGCTAACCATGTAGACCACTCAACCATGTTTGACCATGGTTAGTTATGTTAGCCATCTTGACCATGGCTAAGCATAATTTAACCAAGTTCATTGTGGTTGACCATGTTGTCTATGGTTGTTTATGGTTGATAATGGATGAACATATTGACAATATTTAACCATTTTCAAACATGGTTGACCATGGTTGACCAACTAAAGTATGTATGGCCATGGTGACCATTGTTGACTATAATTGACTAGTCTGAGGGTTATGTTTTGAGAAGATCCTTGATTGCTTCTAGTTTAGAGGGATTCCCCAGTCCTCTGCAGTTCCAAGAGAGAAACTTCATTATTTACTGAGAGGGGGATTGGGACCTCCCTTGGGAGGTCTTGGTCTGGTATTTCTTCCAATGAACATTTCTATTATGGCTTGACTCCCTTGAGTTTTGAGTCTCTCTACCTCTTCTTCTCTCATTTCTTCTCGGGATTTCCTTCCAACCCTTTTAAAAGGGTGCTCATAGGTTTCATCCTCCGATGAACCTGAGCTTTCTATGGATTTTTTCTTCGCAACATATGCATATGAGGGGTTGGATGGGCTGCCTTGGGTAACTTCAACCTGAACTGCTTTCTCTCCTTCGTTGCTTAGAGGGGTACTTTCTTCCTGCACCCAATTTTCCTTCTCTGAGGCTACAGGGTCATTCAGGGTGCTTGCTGTCCCTTTTGTTTTTACTTCTCCTTCTTGAGTGGGCTTAGAACTGCTTGGGATTCCTGTTGTGTTTCCTTTGCTGGAGCTTGTTTTTGGAAGATTTGTTTTCTGAACTAGGGTCCATTGATCCCCAGTTTGTTTGTTTGGTTTCTCTTCTGCCCTTTTCTTACAGTGCTTGGTGAAATGTCCATGCCCATGACAACGTCTGCATTTGAAGGGTAACTGTTCGTAGTCCATCTCCTGGATATGCATCCATCCAGCGACAGTGAGATTCATTTCTTCCAGTAACCCCTCCTCTAGGTCGACTTCAACACATATGCGAGCACAAGAATACTGGTCTTTTCTTGCAGCTTTGTCTATATATTTACCCAGCGCATTTCTGATGTTCTTTAAGGATTTTTAGTTCCAGCAGTGGAGCGGAAAATGGGGTAGTCTCACCCAGATCGGAACAGCTAATGGGACGTCTTGGGAAGGGTCAAAATCTAGGGACCATTTGTTCAAATACAATCCCTGCGGTCCCATAAAATATGGACCATTCCTGAAAATTAAACTTCTGCCTTCTGTGCTTTCAAAAACAAAGAGAAAGAATCCTTTACCTATAAAGTATCTTTTGACGCCTTCTTTGATTAGGGAGTTCCAGTTTCTTTGAATCCAGTCTTCTACTGATTTAGGTGAGGGCCAGAGGCTCGTGAACTGCCCAATGAGGCCTCTCTCTGCCAGGTTCAGAGCTGCCTTGCACGTCTCTTCTTCAGGAAGGGCCACTGAAGGGATCTTTTCCATCTTCTTGATGGGCACAGTAAGTTTTAACCATGTGTGTAGGAAGGCCAACAAACTGGTGGCTTTTCTGGCTAATCAAGGAGTGAATTGCACCATTAGCAGGGTCACGATGGGTTGGCAAGGGTTGCCTCAGAACAACCTTAAGGAACAATGTTGCTGCCAAGCTGAAGACATGATGGTGTATCGCAATAAAGCTATGGAGGCTGTGTCCAAATAATTTGGTATTGTTATGAGTTGCTATTTTTTCCTCTTTTTGTTCCTTCACGGGTTGCTCGGCAGATTCTACTGCCCGGGTAGTTGGCCGGAGGGATGGCGCTTTACTTTACATGGGTTCATAAACTGGTGCGGAGGGGATGGAGTGAGAAGCTAAAATCCAGGCTTTCATGGCAGCCGAAAAACCCTTGATTCTCTTCACAGGGACACAATTCCGCTTGCAGAGTGGTTTTCTGTTTATCGGGAGCCTTTTAAGCTGGAAGCGGTTTTTCAGAATTGGGAGCGATTCCACTCAACATGCTACATGTGGCTGAGGGGTGGGTATGAATACCGCCCTCATTGCACGCTAACTACCGGTGTTTTAATCTCGTGCGATATGATTCTCCGTCGTCGGATCAAGCATGGAGGATCTACGGTTAAGAATCAACGAGCATGTCAATGGGTCCATGAAGTTAAGTGGTGGGCTTTTAGGCAGTGCAATATCTTCCTTAGCCATCAAATCAAGCTTAGAGGAGCTACGGTCAAGAACCAACGAGCATGTCAGTGGGTCCATACAGTTAATCGACGAGCTTCTTGGCATTTCAAAGTCTTCATCAGCCGTTGGCTTGGGCAAGGAGTTTTTATGGTGGAGATTAAAGGTTTCAAGGCTAACTTTCGTTTCGAGGATGTTAGGTATTTCATTGGTACGAGTGTAATTCCCAGATTTGGATTTCGATGGTTCGAATGTTTGACCTTGGTACTGTCGGGCATTTGAGGGTTTTGCTATTTTGTTGGTAGGGATCGGGATTTTTACCTTTTACTCGATGCCCTTGGTTTTTAGAGTGTAGTTTTTACTTGTTCCATGGATCCACATGGATGGTTGTATTCTATGTAAATTATTTTCCGATTTAATGATAACAAAGGTACAACTCTTGCTTTAGCAAAAAAATATATTATGGAAAAGCCAATAATATTTATGATAGTTCCAAATAAAAACATAACCCATAAAGGATTGATTTCATTGATCAATCTTTACATGATTCCAATATTTTCATGACCTAAAGTATCCAATATAATATTGTGCAAGATATTGCCATCTACTTCTTTTATTATGAACTACAGGAACATCACCATTGTAAAGGCGAACATTTCTGCAAGGTAACCTACTTATATAGTAAAATAGCTCATATGTAAAGTGTTGAAATTAATATGATTATGGATTTCCAGAATATTTTAAATTGGTACAAAGTAAATAAAAAATAATCTCATTTATGTTTCCAAAATATTCTAAAAATAAGGTTTCAAAATATTTTAGAATTTTATGTCAAGTAAATAAGGTTAATGTGGACAGAAATTTGTTCAAATCTACTTTAAAAAACAAGGCAAACTACAATTTAAACTTAAAATTTATAATAGTATGGTTTATAATATTAATTTCCAGAGTTTATAATTTCTAAGGATTTAATTAATTAAATTAAATTTAATATGATGTAATCTTGAGGGCTTAAATATATACTAATTTTTTAGGGTTATAATATTAATCAATTCAAGGTTTAAAAACCTTAAAGCTTAATATATTCAAACTTAGGTTGATATATTATAATATTAGGGTTTTATAATCTTAATTTTAGTGTTTATATATTGGGTTTATATGTTATGGTTTTATAATATCAATATATAAATTTGAGGATTTATAATATTATCCTTAAGGAATTTAAATATATTAAAATAGGGTTTTAATAGTATTCAACTTAAGTTTTTAATAGTATAATATTATGGTTTAATAAATTAATATTAAAGTTTATTATATTAATCTAGGGTTTATAATTCCCAGGGTTCAATAACAATTTATTCATAAGGCTTATCATTATTAGAGTTATAAATAATCTTAGGGTTTAATATTAATCCTGGGTCTATAATATAATCCTAATGTCTAAATTCTTCAGGTTTAAATATATATAACTTAGGGTTATAATCTTACATAGGGTTTATAAATATAAGCTTTTATAACATAAGGTTTATAATATTGATATATTAAAATTAGAGTTTAAAATATTAATTCAAGGGATAATATAAATCATAGGGTTTATAATATTAATTCTGGGGTTTATAGTATTAATCTTAGGGTTTATAATCCTAAGGTTTTATATATTAAACTTAGGGTTTGTTATATTAATCTTAGAGTTAATAATATTGAGTTTTATAATGTTAGGGTTTATAGCATCTGGTTTAATATTGTAAAGTTGGAAATAGTCTATCCAACGCCAGACAACAAAGATATATTCAGTATGAACTCGTGAGGTTCCCAAGTTTCACTAGTTTTCACTAAAAAAAATGTCAATTTCACTTGAGATTTAACTTAAAATAGGACCTTTACACCATGAAAAACCATGACATTTAAAAAACAATATCTCTCAATAGAAATATCTTTCTTATTTATAATGGTTTCCTATGACAAATTCATGTTCACCACAACTTACCATAACATGAATCTCTTAGACAACAAAGGTATACTCATTATGAACTCAGGATGTCACAGGAAGGAATTGAACCTAATAGGGAGGATAACAACATTTCTCCCAACCACTTGAGCTACATACAATTGATTAGTCTAGATAAATCTATCTTTATACTCAAATATCTTTACACCGAAGGTATCCCTTTTTGAAATTGGTCAGGCTAGGCATTATCTACCTTTTGCATCTCCATTTGACATTCGTTTGTCTATTTTGACATGGGTCAACTTTAACTTAAGAAAAAAATTGTCTACCTTTTTCATCTCCATTTGATATTTGTCCGTCTATTATTTTGACATGGGTCAACTATAACTTAAGAAAAAAAATTACACATCTTATTGTAAAATGGATCATTTTGCTAAATAAAATTTATTTATATATAAATAAATGTGATAAATAATAATGAAGAACTTATCATGGAGGAACTTATTATAATTGGAATAATCTCAAATCCCTAGGAAATTGGTGGAT
>APFE030705384.1:203850-233160 GCA_000404065.3 Pinus taeda | reverse complement strand
AAAATTGAAAATAACTATAATTCAAAACTTACCAATATCATCACCATGTGATGTCCATGCGATCAGTGTCTTTCTTTCTGGGATTAGAGTTTTTCTTTTTATTAGCAAGATGTTTTAATTGGAATGATAAGAAATATTGAAAAAATTATAATATTAATATTATGTTTTTTTAATATTTTCTTTGACAATGTTTTTTTATGTCAAGGTTTTATGTTAATTCGAAGATCTTTTATTAGAACTAGTTTCTAGTGAAGAACATGTTCTAGTGAAGAATTTCCCTTGCTTTGAGAAATTGATAGATTTATTATCTATCAATTGATGTTCTTCAATGTAGTGTCTATGATCTAGCCCATTATAGATTTATCAATGCACATAAGCTTGAGCTTAGTGTCCAAGTACTCTTCCACCTTCAAGGTGGCCCATAGAGGTGGAAATTTATATGGTAGAACCAACACCACATTAAATAGAGAGTAGATCGAGAAGTCATGGAATATTCAATTCAAATGAATTTTCTCCCATGGCCTTGGTGATGGTGTAAGGCATGTATCTAAGTGGTTTAAGTTTCCAAAGGGGACCCATGGGTCACTCTTTTTAAAAGTGTAACCATACCTTCTCACCAACCTAAAACTTATGTGGAACTTGATGTTCATTGTGCCACTATTTGTATTTGGCATTAGGTTTTAATGAAATGTAGTGAACTCATTATTGCATTCATTATATCTATTCAACAAATTTGTTTCACTGCTTACCTCATATTGTGTATGAGGAGACTCTTCACATTTTGATGCAAAGGGAATAAGTTCTTCAATTGGGTCAAGTGGTTAGAACCCTAGGGAAAAAGGAAAAGGTTATTGTAATTTTATGTGTCACCCCATTGGACTTTCCAATATGAATGGGAGTAACCTGGCCTCCATGCTCTCATTATGAAGATCGGGTTATAAAATTTCCTTTCGATAACACCATCGCATCCAACTCATCAAGAGCATTCTGGCGTTATAAATGTTATTTGAATCTGACCCTTGGATTCAAAAGTATGCCTCTTAAAAGATTACCCAATTAACTCTTTCTACATCATTAAGAGTCGTCACGTGGCACACACACGAGACCTGCATGGCCTTGCCACATCAACCATGACACCCACATGGCACTTATACAGCTTATCGGCATATCCAAGGTACTTGCCACATCAACTTTATTCGTGAGTCCCACTTGGCCGCACTTCTCATGCAAATCATGAATTTCCTTTATATTCTACCACATGGGATATCTGAGTGTGCATGTAATTTGCACTTGGAAAACCTCCCATACCCCTAGATCTCGACTCACTACCATTCCACAACATTTATCTAGGCTTGGACAACATATGAGACCTCGCGACAACAACTCCTTGTGGAGCCCACTCTTAATATCATATGAGACCTAGCTCGAAGTTGTGAACATCTCGACGAGCCCCACCCTAGATTATCCCTTTCACATGACATATATCCATCTTTTCACAACTGATGCTTCCATGAAATGCATAAATGCAAAAGTCTCAAATGTCTGGATTCCCGGATACATCCAATGGACATAAAGTGCATCCAACCTTGTGCCTATGCCAAGTTTTTGCTAAATCACCCCATATTAGATTCTATTAGAAATATATCACATGCACATATCTGTATGAAGACTCTTCCACAGATGCAAATGGAAATTGGCCCGGATGTATAATCGTGTGTATATATTTGTTGATCCCTCAGTGTCTCCAGCGCGAATATAAATCACGTTGAAGGCTCAATCAACCCCGAATACATGTCTAGATCTTTCTGATATGTGAACTTATAAATTTTAAAGAATTTCCAGGGACTTAGTCCATACACCCATTGATACACAATGTTATTTAGAACACTCATGTCTACAAGAATGAAACCTTCACTCCAACTCCAATATTTCTGACATTGATTCAAGCTAAAA
Organism: Pinus taeda; assembly: GCA_000404065.3. Taxonomy (NCBI): domain Eukaryota; kingdom Viridiplantae; phylum Streptophyta; class Pinopsida; order Pinales; family Pinaceae; genus Pinus; species Pinus taeda. Next base: position 231,207 of record APFE030705384.1, on the reverse strand, counting down.
ATATAATAAAAAGATCCAATAACATTCGTACTAGTAGGAATCAACACTCGGCCAAACCATAGCTAGTAGTGCTCTATAAATTTAACACAACAACACCATAAGAATGCCACAATGGGTCCCAATCATAGATTATCATATTTATGTTTCAAGCTCGCTTAAAAATGAAACTAATTTATGAATTTCATGAGCATAGTTTTATTTCAAGCTCGTTAAAAAATGAAACAATTGACTGGGAGGATAATTCTTTTACGTATCAACCTTGTTAAAAATGAAATAAGGTTCGTGTGACCATAGTTATTTATGTTTCAAGCTCACATAAAAATGAAACCAATTTATGAAGTTCATGAGGATAGTTCTATTTCAATCTCGTTAAAAAATGAAACAAGTCCCTTTTAAATCGTATTTTATGCGGTTATATCAATTAACATTTATTTCATCTTCCTAATCATAATCTACCATATACTTAAGCAGATCAAATAAATATCGGGGGGCATGTGCCTCTCGATCGGTACAATATAATTATGTTTTGTGCGCAACAATTCTTTTTAGCATATTTTTACATTTTTTTTTACTACTTTTCCTATTTACCTTGCGTTATATTTGATTATTGATGCATTGACATTGGTAAACATCTGTAAGAAAGAAGAAAACAATACTCATCCATATATTGTACAATATAGATTGAGATATAAGTAGTAGTTTTCATTAAGTCAAATGTCTCTAAAAACTATGGTTTTTACAAAAATGTCATCCAAAGACATGAGGCCTCGTGCCATTTATTTTCTGAACATGTCAATACATCATCAAAAAATAAATTCTAGCCCTAAGACTAGAAACTACACGTGATGATCAGGTAGGAGACAATAGGGTGAGCTACTCATCGTAGGAAGCAACTAATCAGTCCAGGAACCCCCATAGTGTGCCTCTGATAACAGAGAGGCAAGTCATCAATCCCAACATCTGGGATGTCTATGGTCAACCACTCTAGGTTGTGCTCCAGCTCATTCAATGCCTCTGCTGCGTCGGGGTTTTGTACTATGGGAGCGATTGGCCTCTCACCCCATCTGTCAAATATGTGTTGTCATGGAAGTCCCACATCTACATGGTCATTTTGAATAGTTAATTTTGGATGCAAAAAATTTAGAAAACACAAAACAATCAAAATGTGAAGTTTTCACCTAGGTCACCCCATGACATTCTAGCTGGTAGTAGCATATCTGGATCACCTATGTGATCAATGCCTATATATGGAGTCTTCAATCATGATGATTTGGTGTTCCATCCATCCAAAGTAATTAGGAGTATATCGAATCGTTGGACCTTCACCACCTCCGTGGCATGCCATCAATGTGACCCACTTCAACATGTGAGGATCTCGCAGTCCTCCTCCATTTATGGGTACCTGTGGGGCAAGAAGGGGGGTCCTCTTTAGATCAAATGAGATGACAAAGGAAATGTACCCAAAATTTGTGAGTTTTTCAATTTTCACTCTAGTTAGTTTCCCTTTCAGGTTGGCAACTACCCCTTCACACCAGTTGAATATTGTAGGCTGAAAACACTCTATAGATATTTTCATTTGAGCCCTGGTAAGAAAGTGAAGAATTGCACTTCTGCATAATCATGCATCAATGAAGCCAGTATCTCTCAAAGGAATCCTCCCAATGGTTTTTATATCAATCCTCCTATATTTGAGAGGATATCCTCGAAAGCAATGTTGCACTAGATAGGTGGAAGTTGTTTCACCATTTCATCTATGTCCATATAGAGAAATTTCCACTCCATAGTGTGATAGCCCAGACAATAAATAAAGTTCATCGACATCGATAGTGATTCTATGGTCTCCAATCGCGAAGCATTCTTCTTATACATTCCAGTTTCTCACCATCTACTCCAACAAGTCTAGCTGGGCCTTCATGCCTAGAATTGTAAAAAAATTATATAGGCCATAGTTTCTTAGTCCCTGTATTGTCTCTAGATGGTTCTAAGCATATATACATTTATCTTCATGTTCACGCTCTCACCATTCCATTTTTGTAGCTCAAAGCCCTACAAATAAACATGGAGGATCATTAGAAGAAATTGTAGTAGATTTTTGCAAAAAAAATGGGATTCTCAATTAATTTTTAAATCCTTGCATGTTGTGTGTATTCACATGTGATGACCAATGTGGATTTTCACAGTTCTAGCCCTAGAAACCACACAAATCTCATTTTTCTATGTTAAAAATATCAGTCGGTATGTGTGGGCCCGATGAAGGTGAATTGTGCACACCGAGGGTGATTTTTTATTTGATAACGCCCCCCACCCCGCCCCCACCCCCCCCCCCCCCCATTCACGCTCTCACCATTCCATTTTTGTAGCTCAAAGCCCTACAAATAAACATGGAGGATCATTAGAAGAAATTGTGGTAGATTTTTGCAAAAAAAAATGGGATTCTCAATTAATTTTTAAATCCTTGCATGTTGTGTGTATTCACATGTGATGACCAGTGTGGATTTTCACAGTTCCAGCCCTAGAAACCACACAAATCTCATTTTTCTATGTTAAAAATATCAGTCGGTATGTGTGGGCCCGATGAAGGTGAATTGTGCACACCGAGGGTGATTTTTTATTTGATAACGCCCCCCACCCGCCCCACACCCCCCCCCCCCCCCCTCCCCCAAAAAAAAAAAAAAACCAAAATGCATAGTCAAATGTGAAATAAAAAAAATAAAAAAAAAATGAAAATGAAGATATTAGAGAGATGGTTTACCTAGAGAGGATGACTCGTGATTTGGTCCAACAATTTGCCAAGAATCTGTCTCTGATGTTCTTGGTGAAAAATGCACTCTATCACTCTCAAATGGTAAAAAACACAAATGGTAAAAACTTTTTACATTCTTTTGAATTTTTACAAGTTTTTTAGGCCCATTAAAAGATTATTTTTTACCTGTTAGCATCTGAAATCCAAATTTTTAATGTTTTTTACTATATTTTTTAGCATGATGATAATTTTTGAGTTTAAGTGTGCATAAAACAGGTTATTTATGAAAATGAATTATTGTTATTTATGAAAATGAATTATTTTGGTGATGAGTACATTTTGTTCACTTTTTCAGATTCATTAAAAACTTATGAAAAAGCAAGACTAGGAGTTCTATTTACGCCCTTTTTAGACTCCCTAAACATGAAAAGATCGTTCAGTACTTGACTATTTGAACTCGTAAAAGTAAATGGACAATCGTCTATTCAATATAAGTTTACCCCTTTTATGGATTGAACTAGACTATTTACGAAAAAGGTATACGTTGACTGATCATGGTCAATAATGTTCTCTCCTTCATTATTTTACCCTTTTTTGGGCTGGAGGGACTAAATTTATGAAAAAGGACACTGTGGACTTTACTTATTTTTTTTCTCTTGAATCTCTAAAACTGAAAAACACTGAGCTTTACTTTCTATGGGCTCGTTAAAAATTTATGTTGAAAGAACAGAACAAGTTTTATTTTCATTTATTTTCAAACTCTTTAAACATGAAAATGACATCGAGTTACCCCTTCACTGGAATCATAAAATTTAAACAGTGAGGGACTCATAAATCATGGTGACATCTAACCACTCCTTCCTAGTGTTCGTTAAAAATACTTTGAAGGATGACCTTATAGGAAAAGCATATGGAGTTACTAAATATTCATGATTGTAAACATAGATACATCGATGGTTGCATCTATACTACATTGTCTACTGACATGGATCTTTACATGTATTTGCATACTCATTCTTTGATACATTTATGCTCTGAGTATGGGAATACCTACCTCAGTGATGATTATATATTTTATTGTAACATTTGATTGATTGTTTCAGGTCTCTGACTGCGGTCTCTAACACGATCCTTGGCACGATAAAGTTCCTTTTTCATCAAACATATTTCATGACTTTTCACTTTAGGGGGGCAATTTGTTAAACTTCATTTTGTCGCATTTGGCAAGTGACCGTCAATTTCGACCTTTCGCTATCCATAAAAGTATTCCAAAGAATCCCTCCTGCAAGGCTAGAACTCAAACCATCCCAAATAGAATAAAATTCTTGGATCTCAAGGCTCAAAAACCTATTTTTGGCTTCCTGCATAGTTCCCTAGTCCATTTTTGCACATACACAGAAGAGATCATGAGAAACTATGAAAAAAGTGTTCTTTGTCTAACATTATGCTTTGTCTAACACTATGGCCCATGTACATGACTTAACGGATGTAAAAAATAAAAAATAAAGTCTAGAAGTTTTTTTAGTTGAATCTTTCCCAACTAACAGCTTCAAATGAATGCCTACTCAAGCCTGATCCCTCCCATCATGGAGCTACTTCTCTCTCTTTATGGATCCCTTATCTCACCATTTGTGGATCTCATCCCTTAGGAAGAGGATCCCAAACAACCTCCTCTTGGCCTATAAATAAAACACAGGGTTGAGGATTGGGGAGGATGATGGAAGGTAGGCTTATGCTATAGAAATAAGGCTAGGAGGATTTTCATCCAAGGATAGGGTTGGATATTATGAGAAGAGGCTTGTAACATCAAGGTTTTGAGGTTGTAAGTTTGTTCTCCATTTTATTTAAGAAAAAGAAATTATCGTTTCCTAATTATGTCTTTTCTGATATCATTTGTGGTATTCCTTGATCACCCACATAGGTTATGATTAGTTATTGATTTTATTTATGATATACGATGAGTTAAGAATTTGATTTATCTTTCATTCTACATACTAGATTATTTAATCCTTTGTGTGTTTATGTCTATGTAGATCTCCTTCGAGACATCATGGAGAAGTTGTGGAAAGCACTGGAATGGTCTCTAAAGCATCAAGGGGAAGTTAACTATTGAAGATATTAAAAGGGACTTCAACAAGAATTTTGATAAAGCAGTAAGTGATCTCTATCATATTTTTTGTTTCAATCAATCGCAAGCTAAGGAAAGGTACGAGTTCTTTCTTGTTTGTTACCAGATTTTATTTGAGATATAGGGAGATCTGTCTTGTTCGCGAGAGTGATTAGTCTACCTAACAAAGGGGGAGGGTGGGAGGGAGAGAAAGGGATAGGTAAAGGGAGATAGAGGGAAAAATGGAGGGGAAAGAGAGATGGGGGATATTAGGATATAGAGAGAATGTGTGATCGGGAAAGGAAGATGAGGGTAAGGGAAAGGGATAGAGAGATAGAAATAAGGACAATGAGATGGGGGGAAGAAAGAGATAGGGAAATGAATAAAGTGAGAGGGAGGTAAAGTGTGTATTAGAGTGAGAGGGTGAAGGGGAGAGGTTGGGGGGGGGGGGGCGAGGAGAGAGAGAGAGAAAGTATTTAGAAGGGAGATATATATGGGGGGGGAGACATGGGGACATGCACGGGGTAGATAGAGAGGGATATGGGTAAAGGAAGAGGGAGAGAAATATGAGGAAATAGGGAAAGGGGGGGAGATAGAAAGAGGGAGACATAGGGAGAGAGAGCAGGGAGAGGGATACAGGGACACACACACACACACATATAGGGGTGGGAGAGAGAGAGACTGGGGAAGGAAGAGATGTGGAAAGAGTTGAAATGGATAAGGAAAAGGGTGGACAGAGGTGAATTAAGGAAGGGGAGAGAGAGAGAGCAAAGGAGGGATGGTGGGAGGGAGGGGATGAGAAATATAGAAATGTGATAGAGGGACAAAGGGTAGGGGTGATAGAGTGTATTTTTTTTTTAGAGAGAAAGGGAGATATGGGTATAGAGAGAGAATAAAGAAGAAATGAAGCTAGAGTGGAGGGGGTGAATAGAGAAAATGATAGAGAGATAGAAAGAGGGAGAGGGGGGAAGATAGAAAGAGATAAGGAAATGGGTAAAGAGAGAAAGGCTCAAGGAAAAACATATAGAGAGGGAGAGGGAAAAGGGGAGGGAGAGAGGGAATTAGGGAAAGTGGGAGACAGATAGAAAAAGGGATACATAAGGATAGGGATAGGGAATACATAGGGAGATAGAGAAAGAAAGGGATATTGAGAGACAAAAAAGGAGAGGGGGGAGTTAAGGAGAAGATATGGGGGGGGGGGGGGGAGATAAAGGGGAAAGATGGGGGGAAGAGAGAGATGGGAGGGATAAATGTAGTGAGGGAGAGAGAGAGATAGGGGGAGGAAGACTAATTCAAAGAGAGAGATGGGGAAAAGAGGGGGGAATGAAAGAGGTGGGAGGAGTTAGGGAGGGAGAGAGAAAGAGGCCAGTAGGGGGGGCTTAAGGAATCATAGAGAGAAGGATATAGGCAGAGACATAAGGAGAGAGGAAGAAATGGGTAGGGATATAGAGAGAGACAGAGAGATAGAGAGAGAGAGGGTGATAGAAGGAAAAATAGGGGGGTTAGATAGAGAGACATAGAAAGGAAAATGGGGAGATATGGAGGTGAAAGAGAGAGAGAGGTATGTAGGAGGGACACATATAAGGGGGATAGAGTGAGATAGAGGGATATAGAAGGGACACATACATGGGGGAGAGACAAGGGGGTAGGAAGAAAGAGGGAAAGAGAGACACCGAGAAATCGATAAGGAAATAGGAAAATGGGGAGAGATATAGAAATAGAATGAAAGAATAATAGATGAGGAGGTGAGGATAGTAAGGGGGAAAGAGAGAGGTAGAAATAAATGGGGAAAGGAATAGATAGATATGAAAAAATAGAGAAAGCGAGAGATATATAAATATATATAGGGATAGTGAGAGAGAAAAAAATGGGTAGAGATAGGTGGTGCTTAGGAAAAGAGAAGGAGAGAGAGAGGAGGGGTAGGGGGGAAGATTTAGGATGGATACATACAAGGGAGAATGAGAGAGATAAAATTGAGGATATATGAGGGTGACATATAAGGGGGAAGAGATAAATAAGAGAGAGGGAGATGGGGAAAGGAAGAGAGCATGAGAGAGAGATTAGGAAATATGGAAAGGGGGAGTGAGATAGAAAGAGGGAGACATAGGTAGAAAGAGAGAAAGAATGGGATAGGGAAAGGAGGAGAGAGGGGATGTAAATGCAAGGAGAGTGAGAGAGAGAAACTGATAGTGAAATAAATAGAGAGGAAGTAGGGGGTAGGGAGAGAGGGGTAGGGGTTTAGTGGAGCAGAGAGAAAGGGATATAGGGCGAAGATATAAGGATCAAGAGAAAAAGGGAAGGATGAAGGGGGGGGATAGGATGGAGAGAGAGAAAGGGGGAGCTTAGAAAAGGGGAGAGAGATGGATATAAGAGGAAGAATTATGGAAAAAAATATAAATGGATAGGGAGAGAGAGGAAAATATGAAGAGAAGGTATGGGAGGGAGAGATGATGAAAGGGGGGAGGAGGGAGTGGGAGAGAGATAAAGGGGAAAATGGGTGAGATAAAGGAGAAATTGGGTAGGTTAGAAAAGAGAGGGAGAGAGGGGGGATATATAAAGTGATAGAGAGAGGTATATCAGATGGAGACATATAGATAGAAATAGAAATATAGGAAAAATGATATTGAAAAGGGAAGAGAGATAGAAAGGTATGGAGAGAGAGATAAAGGGAGAAATGGGGGGGTATAGAGAGAAAGGGACAAATATAGAGAGTGATGGGGAAAGGTAATAACAAAGAGGGGAAAGAAATAAGGAAATAGTGTGAACTTGAAGGTCATTTACAATTTTTAGCAAGCATGTGGGTTTGGAGGTGAAGAAAAATAACTTGATCAAGAACTTTTTAAGAGCTCGATAAAGAAATATTTTAGCCCTCGATCAAGATATTTGAGGGCATAAATATTGCTCAATCAAGATATAAAACAAACCCTTGATCGAGCTCCTACATAACCTGTGGTTACTTAGGCACTCAATTGGGCAACTTGTTGATTTTGGGGGTATATTTGAAAACGTAGCTCGATCGAGCTATAAGCTCAATAGAGATATTTAAATTGTTAAATTATCAATTAATATTTTTTTGGTGGGAGTTAATGATTAAAACAATATCGATCAAGCTATAACTTGATGTAGCTCGATTAAGAGTTTTCTTGATTAAGAGATTTTCTATAGCGCTGTAAGAAGCTCAATCAAGGGTTTGTTAAACCTTTGATCGGTCTATTTCAAATTTTACCTAAAGAACTTGATTGAGTTGTTAAGGGCCTAAAAAATAGAGTTTTAGCTCCCCTTCTACATATTTCTTTGCAACATCATCTTGTAGCATGGCGAACTTAAGGAAATATTTGTCCTTATGTTGCGGAGTTTATCATGCTAGATTTGTGAAGGAATCCTCTATCTAATGGAATATTAGTTTGAAATTTTCAAATTAACATCATATTTTTCATCCAATTTCATTTAAACCTTATTCTTGAAAAAAATTGGACAATTTCAATTTGGATGAATGAAACATCAATCACATAAAACATACAAAATGAAAATATTTCAAAAAATTTCATCATGTTCATTTGTAAGTCCTCTTCAAAGCAGTACTATTGGCTTTTGAATTTATTTAAATAGTAGAAAAAAATCATGCGGGAGCACATGTGTTCAAAAAATTCAATTCAAACTTTAGTTTGTCAACTTCAAAAAATAATAAAAATATAATTATTTAGTGCTGTGTGTGTAGATCATGCTTAATATATAACATACATATATACATACATACTATATATATATAATATATATATATATATATATAAATATATAATATATATATATATATATATATACATATAAATATATATATATATATATATATATATATATATAATATATAATATATTAGACTATGTATTGCACACTGAACATGTGCATACCTGTTAAGATGTCTGAAATTTTACAAAGACAATACTTAATTTTAATGGAAAATTAACAGATTATTTGACACTGATATTTTTTACAAAATATATCATTATGACAACATAATTCTCTAAATTTTTCTTTTTACTCCATATCAAAATTCACAAAGCTTATATAAATTTTGAGGGCTTCAATTCGATAAAAGAGTAATATTTTGAAATGTCATTGCCACAGTTGGCCGAAAAGTGTAAACCATCTTCACATATCCACTTGAAAGCATGATAAAGATAGAAAAATGGATAAGGAGAGAGGGAGATAAGGGGGTATTAGGAGGGTGCAGAGAGAGAGATAGGAAGGAGACATAAGAAGATAAAAAGTTAGAGAGAGAGAGAGGATGGGGAAAACAAGGAGAGAGAGTTGGGAAAGATGATGAGAGATGGGAAAAATAATACATGCATTTTATATAATTTTTGCACATTTTAGGATGTATGTATGTTAATAAAATGGATGTGTGTTAATAATGTGCACATTTTATTAATTTCAAAAACTATTGGCAAGAACACCTTTTTCAATTACGTGGTGGATGAGGTCGCTATTTTAGTCTTATATTCAAATTAAAAAACCTCTTGGTTTTATCTCCCTAAAACAAAAACACATCCCTTTTTACAACTTCCTGATTTTCAATCATGATTTTCTATATGCTTTATGCATTCATTGCTAACAAAAATGAACAAACTCATATATATCTCTGTGCATATTTTAAAGATATATTTTTTCGGAAATTACTTATTATTTTTATTTAATTTTTATGTACTATACTAAATTTAAAAAAAAAAAAAGTCTTTTATTTCTACTATAATTTTTTATTAGTTAACTTATTTTGAAATTAAAAAAGAACCCACATTAAAACAATTGAAGACTTATACATGTGTTAAGAATAATAATGAATATATTAAGACCCTCATACTAAGGCCTAACTGTCAACCTAGTCATTTTAGGGCTTCACTATGTTTAAAAATAAAATGATATCAACATAAAAATTATGGAAAAATATTGATGCACAAGATCCAGATGTTATCTACAATCATGCCAATTTGTTTCAAAAAATTTCCATCATTGCATCGAGAGGCTCATTCTACAACTCAACATGAGGCGATGTGTGATTATGTTCATGCTCAATGAGGAGTTGATACATGTTCATTTTAAATAAAAGTAAAATATCCTCTAAATTAAAAGGCAATTTCAGGTATAATTTTTAAAAATGACTATAAATATTGGTTATTTTTAATTAAAAACATTGTAAAACATCAATAATTCCACCCTAAATGTGCTCGCTTAATCAGTTATTGATATCACAAGAAAATAAAAGAATTCAAAATAAAACTTATATATAATATATATATATATATAAGATGAGCCACTTGAATATTGATCTTAACTAATACACTATGTATATGGATAAAGAGAGTAATTATAAGTAAGTAAGTAACTACACGTGTTTATCAAACTTTGTAAATGAAAGTAAAAAAAATAAATTACTTTTAATAAGAGTTATATCAATAACTCATTTAATTCTTAATATAAAATTGGTATATAACATTTAAAAAATATTCACTATTAATTGTAAATAAATGATATTTTCAATATGCAAAATTAAGTAATATTGGTGCGTGTTTATAATATATGAATAACAAAGTCCTAGGGTGGGAACTCAATTGATGATCAAAGTAATGTGAGTCTTGAGAAAATTGAGAGATCCAGGGTTCAAATCCCCCCAGTTGTGATCCAGTTTACAAATAGGAGAACAGGTCATAGACCCCTAAAGGTTTCTTAGTAGTACATGTTAGGATGTTGTGGGTTCACTCTTGGTATATATATAGATATAATATAATATATTATAATTATTATATATATAGATAGCATATTTGAATGCCAAATATCTATACATTATATATGTTTACAAGAACACACACGCACAAACAAGTAATTGAAAAAAAATCACATGTTAGAATATTTCAAACACTCTCACTATTCTACATTTTGGACCCTTTAAAGTTATATTTTTGGTTTTTTTGTTTGAAATGTAGTAAATATTTGTTGGAATTAAATTTTTGAGTTGGGTAGAAAAATTTGTTGGAATTGAACTCATATATGCATTAAAAGATTCAATTTATGTGTTGAATCCATTTATGCATTCAAAAACATAATTTAAACAATGAAAAATTACACATGATGTATGTATGTGTGTAGAAACTATATAGATATATCTTAATCACATATTTATCAAGAGCCCAAGGTTCAATTCTGTTTAGGTGAAATTCATTTTTCAAACTCTTAACTCTAAACAGAGGTTTGCACCTCAAGGGATTTGATCCCTCTCGAAGCTTGCTAGATCAATGGTTAAAAAGGATCTATATTAGTGTTGATGAAAAAAAACTAATTGAAATCAACAATTGGGAGATCACCTGGTCAAGGCCCCAATTAGGCCCTTAGCTGTTTGGGATGGTGATTCTGACTAGTTCAAATGGGTCCAATTACCCCTCACTCTCCTTGTCAATTTGTGGTATTCCTAATTACATATCAACAAGAAAAGGAAACCAAAATGACCTTCCTGCAGTGCACTTGCAAGAAAGAAGTTCGTACGCTGACACAAGGGGCTCAACGAAGCCACCAATGTAGTTTCTCCTATGAAAGGAGACTTCTAAAAATGCTATAAATTAATCTAGATATAAATCTAAATGCAATTTGGAAAAACAAATAAAACTACTCTAACTCAATACTTAGGAGATAACTCCTCAATGGTAAGTGTAAAGATTAAATATAATGGGGATTTAACATTCACTTTATGATCAATACCAAGTTTTTGAAATAGTTTTAACAACTGGTATTATGAGTGCAATACATGCTCTATTTTAGAGATTAAAAAATAATTAAAGATGAACCAAAGTATGCAATCAAAGTCAATGGGGAATTACCGCTTATGGCCTTTCCTCCACCCAAAATCCACTTGTGGGTTTCTACAACCCACTTCTTCTCATTAACTGTCGGGTTACTCCCTCGCCCAAACACCATGGATTTGATTCCACTGAGATCTATCTATCCAAAATCAATCTCCACGCCACTGCATCCTTGGTCTTCCTCCGTTGATCTCGACCATCTGCTCAAATCCATTGGAATATTGATGCGAATACAATCTACGAACTTCTGCTAATCAAAAATCAAACAGTTTAAGCATCCATGTACTCCTGCCTATCTCCTGAGCCTCATCGATCCAACTTGTCGATCCAACAATCCCTATCTTTGGTAGCCTGACAGAGGAAATCCTCTAACAGTTTTCTTGGGAATATTAGCTCCCAAACATGCCGAGTGTCCCTTTCCTTACTAATCACTCCATTCGCCAGATGATTAGCTAACATATTAGCTTTTCTTTTCACATGGACAAAGTGTATAGTTTTTAAGGTTTGCATGTGGGTATAAATACGGAGAAATACTTGTGATAGCCTCTAAGGTTTCGACACTTTATCTGGTGTCGTACCATTGCATATTTTCTTGGCCACTCTAATATTCAATTCTGAATCTTCTTCAATGATGACATTGTGTGAATTTAAGTCCACCAAGATTTCCAGGCATTGCTCTAAGGCCATGAGTTCCACCATGTTATTAGTGGCTTTCCCCAAGTGGCCATGAAAGATCTCCTTTATTCATCCCTGTTCATCTCTTATAACACCCCCAAAACCAGCTAACCTTGGGTTGACCTTAGACGCTCTATCTATATTGACTTTTAGGAAACCATGTGGAGGAGGCTTCCAAATATTTATATCTGCATGTATTTGGCTCACACCCTTAATTATGCCTGTGGGCATATAGACTGGAGACCCAAATGCTGTAGTATACACACATCTTGGGGAAGAGGAGGGTCCTTGGGAAGTTTCCACAACAAGCTTTTGATTGTGTCTTTGAGCCACCCTTAAATTTGATCAATTATGTGCTCGGGCTTTCTTGCTTTGTTCTCGAAGATCCTACTATTACGTTCTTTCCAAACATCATAGATAACAAAGCCTAGAACCAGAGTCCAAGCTTTATTTATGATTTCATTCCCTGAGAAGTTTTTCCTCCAATTCATCAAAGTGTTGGAGATATTGATTCTATCCCTATCAGTGTGCTTAGAGATTGAAGCCACCCATTCCCACACGGTAGAGGTGAAAGGGCAGAGGTTGAGAAGGTGATCCATCGTCTCCTCTTGTAAGACACATAGGTAACATTTGGATGGGCCAGTGAAGCCCTTTTTCAAGAGATTCTCCCAAGTTAAAATTTTCCTTTGATGAACTAGCCAAATGAATAACTTTATTTTCATCCACTAGGGGCTTTGCCAAAAATTCTTCCATAATTGGTCAAGGTTTTTGTAGTTAAACCCTATTATTACCTGTTTAGCTTCTTTGAGGTTGAAGTTTCCTCCAGTGTTCCTTCCCATCTTAGTTGGTCAAACAAGGACGATACCAAAATCCTCCTAGCTCCTGAGCAACAGAGTTTGCATGGGCCTTCAGAGGGCTCTCTTCACTGTGGCCTAGATCCTTCCAAATTCTCCATTTTCCATTGTTCCTTACATGGTCCCAGAAGTCATTTACCATGAGTAGACCTTTGTTATTGGTATCATGATTGAGAGCTGCTAATTCATCCTTATACACGTTGGGTTCCTGTTGCCAGTTATCCTCCCAAAACCGAGCCAGGTTCCCATCTCATATCTCCTAGAAACTATGTTATTGAACAATACCTTTATTTTCCCAGGAAAGGTTCCAAATGTGGGAGCCCTTAATACGCCCTGGCATTCAAATGTGATCCTTCCCCTACTAATTCTTGGCATATTTTTGTTTCCAAATCTTGGCCCAGGGGGTTGTCGATTCCTTGATCCACCTCCACCAGAGTTTAGCTCCTGAAACTCTGTTGAGCATTTCAGGGTCATGAAGCCCCAAACCACCATGGCTCTTGGGTTTGCAGATATTGTCCTAGGCCACTAGAGCCGATTTCTTTTTCTCTTCTCCTCTACCCCATAGAAAATCCCTTTGTATGCTCCTAATCTATTGCTGAACTCCTTTAGGAGTAGGAAGAGTTGACAACATGAAAATGGGAATTGCTTGTAAGACAGCCTGTGTGAGCACAAGGCGCCCTACCAAATTTAAGACCTGCATGTCCATTTTCTGATCTTGTCCTGAAGTTTATTTATTATTGGCTCCCATACTCCCTTGCTTAGAGGCTTATCTGAGAGAGGTATGCCCAGATACTTGGAAGGTAACCAGTCCCTTTCAAACCCAAGAATCCTGGTGATGTTTCTCTAAATAGCAATGCCAGTGTTAAAGAAAAAAAAGTTGTTTTGTTGAGACTTGCCTCTATGCCAACTGTCGTCGCAAAGTCATTTAAGATTTGTTTGATCACTCTAGATTCCTTGACTATGGGTATGCCCTGCAAAATTGTGTCATCCACAAATTATTGATGAGTATTTGCCTCTCCATCCAAGGTGAGTTTGATACCCTAGATTCTTCCTTCAGCATTCACCATTTTAATTGCTCTGCCTAGCCCTTCCATCATGAGAACAAAGAGGAAGGGTGAGAGCAGATCCCATTGTCCGAGACCTCTGGAGGGTGTGAAAGTTCTTGAATGAGCGCCTTTGAGCAAGATGGAAAAGCTGGTCGTGGTAACTAGTGCCATAACCCATCTTATCCAGTTTTGGTCGAATCCATATGCTCTATGAACTACCCTTATATAAGACCAACTTAGGCTATTGGAGGCTTTTGCTAGGTCTAGCTGAATGATCATACCAGCTTGTTTTTTGCTTTTGAGAGAGTGTAGCACCTCGTGAGCTTGGATGATGTTATGGAGGATTTGTCTTCCTTCCACATAGCCCGTTTGCTTCTCTGAGATGAGAGCTGGTAAGAGGGGCTTGAGTCTACTGGCGATCACCTTGGAAATAATTTTGTACACAACATTACATAAAGCTATGGGTCTAAAGCCATCCGAAGTCATTACTTTTTCCTTTTTTGGGACTAAAGCTATGAAGGAAGAATTAAGCACCTTTAGAACCTTTTTGGATCTTCTTGAGTCTTCCACCAGCTCAAGGATATCTTGTTTGACTATTTTGTAGCAGGATTTGAAGAAGTCTACATTGAATCCATTCGGGCCTAGAGCTTTTCCATTTTGCATTTCACTAATCACTTCGCTGACCTCCTCTTCCGACACTGACCTGTTAAGATTGTGGTTATCCTCTCTGGTAACCAGCTGAAGGATGTACTGAGTGAAATTGTTGATGAACTTGGATCTCTCCACTAGAGGCTCCTCTGCTATACTGAGGAAGTGTTAAACAATGATAGATTCCATATCTTTGTCAGAGACGAGTTCTATCCCTTGAGAATCTTTGAGTTTTGTGATTTTTTTGTGTGCCTGTGATCCATGGTGGATTTATGAAAGAACTTCATGTTTCTTTCTCCCTCCCTAATCCACTGCAACCTCAATTTTTGTCTCTATAAAATTTCTTCTTGCTTGCACTGATCTTCCCATTCTTCCTACAGAGAGTCAGCTAGATTTTTCCGCTCCTCAGTAAAGCCATCTGTGATGCTGATCTGATTGATCTCCTGGAATTTCTGCTCAACTTCTCTTTTGGCTTTGAATATATTTCCGAATTCCTGTTTGTTGCAATATTTAAGCCTAGATTTGATATGTTTAAGTTTCTATTGGAGCAAGAACATTCTAGTGCCTTGAATTTTCAGATCCTCTCTCCACCATTAGTCATTATTGCTGGTGAATTTAGGGTGAGACAGCCAGGGATTTTCAAATCTGAAGGGTCTGTTTCTTTGTGTACCCATAAAAGTGGCTTCCAGTTGTACATGCCAATGGTCCGAACCTCCAAAGGGAAGAATAGAAGCTAACATGGCAGGGCCTAAAAGAAAGAGGTCCTCTGAAATAATAAATCTATTGAGTTTAGAGGCACCTTGTGAAGCCCTCCCCTCTTGTTGTTCCAGGTGAAGGTCCCATTGATTGTTTCAATGTCCACTAACCCCATGTTCCTTATGAAATTTTGGAAGGCCATCGAGTCTCTGCCTAGTTGTCTAATACTGCCTTTTTTCTTTGTAAGAGATCTTATCATATTGAAATCTTGTGCAACGATCTAGGGCATACTATGGTGTCTTTCTCTTAGTTCCTCAAGGGAGGTGAGAAGCTTGATTTTATCTTCTAGCTTTTGAGGTCCATAGACATTTGTGATCATGTATATCTTCTGATCACCTAAAGGTTGACATACCAAAGAAATATAGTTACTCGACACTTCAACATCTAGGATTTCAAATTTCTGGGGATCCTAGAGTGTAAGAATCCCCCCCGCTGAGTTATTTGCTTTAACCTCTAAATACTCATACTTGATTAGCCATTTATTATGAATTTCTCTAATCTGATCCATCGAACATTTTGTCTCCTGAATAAAAACCATATATTGTTTTTCTTCTTTTATTCTATTACTAAGATTTCTTTGTTTCCTTCTATTTCCTATGCCTCTAATTTCCAAGTTGTGAGCTTCATTAAGAAAGGTTTGTAAAGCAATAACTAGTGAGATATTTCATCTTACTTGATTTGATCAATAGTTTCCCGCATTTGTTCAGCAACTCCTTATGTATTTTTCTTCCTCTTTTCCTGCCTAGGTTCTTTGGAGATTGTGCCTGTAGCTCCTCCATCATTTTGACCCCTCTATGCTCCTGGCTTTCATGATTTATTTTGAAATCCAGAGCCCTTTGGTTGTGATCTCCATAGGAAGAGGTGTTGAACCATATCATATTATTCTTTTGGGAGGGAGTCCACTCCTTTAGTCGTCCCTTGTTCCAGAAATTTCTCTAGATCTAGATTCTCCCTTTCTAGAATCTCCTACGGTTCATGTTCCTCCGTTCCCGCCTCACTTGGAGTCATCTCATGGTCCCTACTTATCTCCATAATGCTTGACAGATCCTCCTTTTGCTGGTTTTTTCTATGAAATCTTCAATGCTAGCATCCCTTTCCTTCTTAGTGATAATGTTCTCCATTTCTTGGTTTGTTTTTTTATTTCCATCTTATTCTTCTAGGATCTTAAAGATATTTTTGCTTGAATGTCTTTCCTCATTGATTTTTTTTGTGACCACTTCCTGCCTTTCCCTTTGCCCCCAACCCTAGTGAAACCCTCTGGATTTTTGTTCGCCATTTTTTTCACATTTCTCTCCATATTGTTTGTTGGGCAGTCTCTGTATAGATGCCCATGTTCATGGAATTTGTGACACATAAATGGGATGTGCTCATATTCGACTGCCTACACCCATTATTCATCATATACTTCTAAAATTATCGCGTCCGTAAGTGCTCCAGATAAGTCCATTTCCACACATATCCAGGCAAAGGAGGTGTATTTTCCTTTCAGAGTCGCATCTGAGATCTTTAGGAAATGCCCCAGTTTGTTGCCTATTGTTTTCAGAGATTTCGGTAGCCAATAATCCAGAGGAAAGGAGTATAGTGTAATCCATACTGGTACTGATGTGAATGTTTCGCATTCTGGGACAAAGTTCGTCATCCATGGCCGCATGTAGAGGCCTACAGCCGCATAGAAGTATGGTCCTCCTTCGAACACTCTATCTTTATCCTCTAGGCTTGTGAACACTACTTTGAAGAAGCCCTTAGATCCCAGATAAAGGTTTATTTCTCCCT
Source organism: Pinus taeda (assembly GCA_000404065.3). Lineage (NCBI taxonomy): Eukaryota > Viridiplantae > Streptophyta > Pinopsida > Pinales > Pinaceae > Pinus > Pinus taeda. The sequence goes on along the minus strand of APFE030705384.1, from coordinate 213,757 downwards.
TTGGTTTCTAGTGGCTCCTTGTCCATATGTGCAGCGCCCTCTCCTTCAGCCATAACCCCATGAATTTGCATATAGCTGCATATTCCGCCATATGATCCCTATGCACTTGTAGCACTGGGTCACTTAAGATGACCCACGGAATGATGTTTGACTTGGGTTTGCATACCCCAGTTGTCCTTATAGAAGTGGTTTTTTTATTGCTACCCCCTTTCTCCTTCTCCTTACTAGCTTCCTGCTGATCCTCTTCCTGTTCATGAGGTGTATTTCTCCCCAATATTTCCATGTTACTTGCCTTTGTTGTCTTCTCAAGAGGTTTCTTGAAACGCTGCCTTCTAGCGTCCTTGCTTCTATTTGTGATTGCTTGACTATAGGAGGGAGCAACACTCCTCCCTATGCCTCTTGCCATGGTACCCAACTTCAAACCCTAATGCCAACCCTGGATCAAGTTGGAGAGCCTCTCCCGCATATAAAATTAATAGTCATTAAATTGTGTTAATTATTTCCATTTTTTTATGACTCATATTTAATTATTTTTTAATCTCTAAAACAAAACATGTTTTTCACTTATAATATTAGTTGTTAGAACTATTTAAACAACTTGTTATTGATCACAAAAATATGCAATAAATCCCCATTATATGTAATATTCACACACAATATTTAGGATCTATCTCCTAGGTATCAAGTTAGAGTAGTTTTTTTTTTCCACACTGCATTTATATTTAGATCTAAATTAATTTATTACATTTTTAGAAGTCCCATTTTGTAGGAGAATATGCATTGGTGGCCTGGATGAGCCTTTGTGTGAGCTTAAGGATTTCTTCCTTATAAGCGCATTATAGGAAGGTTAGTCTGATTGCCATTTATTGTTGATAAGTAATTAGGAATACAATTGGTTGGCAAGGAGAGTGAGGGGTTATTGGACCCATTTGAACTAATTAGAGTCACCATCCCAAACAGATAAGGGCCTAATTGGGACCTTGACCGAGTGGTCACCCAATTGTTGATTTCAGTCATTTATGGACATCAAGAATTTTGACACTAGAAGGAGGGCTATGGACAAGTTGTTCTTTTGGAGTTTTTTATTTTAAAGTTTTTTATTTATTTGTAACGGATCATTCTAAACTTCTTATTTGAAGTTGCATCTCAGGACGGGCATCTTCCCCCACTCCCATGAAAATAGCAAGACACTTGTCGAAGGTAAATTTTAATGGTAAAAGTAAATCTTCTGCATATGATCTTACTTTTGAATTTATTCAAAGTTTTATAAATTGTACTTTCAATGATATTAATGAAGGTATTCTATGGAATATATTTTTTGTAACTTTATCAAGCAAAACCAAAATATGGTGTGAATCTATTCAAGTTGTTTCTATTCATAGTTAGAACCAATTTATCACAAATCTATTTCACAAATTCAATAGCTATGACTATGAACATGTATGCATTGGAATTGAAAACTTCTGGAAATTTGAAAATGTATCTATAATAGCTTTTGCAATTAGATTCAAATTGATTTATCTAATATTTGAATCTAAATATGGGCCCTCAAGGATCGATTTAATGGAATAGGATCAACATGTACTTATTCTTCCTTGTATTCCACATGAAATCAGTGAACTTGAAAAGATTATTTTTCTTAGCACACTTTTTGTTGTTGAAGAGCTACTCGTTATTGATAGCATGACTGAGTATCTTCAAGAAGAAAATGTAGACATTGCTAATAAGCTATCTCAAAGAGACATAAGAAAATAATATCAAGTTAATGGTGATCCCAAGGGTGTTTTAAATCATGCTACTATTGAGCAATCAACTAATAATAAATCTGTTGTTTATAATTTTGTTGAAAAATGACAAGCAATAAAATCAACAAACAATAATCAAGAAGCAAATCAACAAGTGACAATGCAAATTTTAAAAGAGGACCCTTCTAATAATTTCCCTTCTACAACAATTTATTTTGAGTCTTCTAATATTGTCCAAAAATTTTAGCCATATGATTAAGATCATTTAAATATCCACTCTCGGGAATATGCAACCAACTTGATTGAGATAATTTTAAGTTATAAAAAAATTGAGTCTTGCTTGAAAAAAATAATGAATTAGTGACATAATTAGAAACTCAATAATTATTTTATGATGATGATTCTAAAAGGGAATAATTCTCTCTTATTTATTCAAACAATCATTTCTCTCTTCATCCTGATCTTTTTCCCGAACTTGATCTGTTTATTAATCATTTAGGATTGAAATGTTGTTGGAAAATTCTTTTCTAATAAGGTTTTTTTTGTAGATGATAAATTTATTTTGCTTGACTTATTAGAAATTCATGTACATAAGTGGTTTAAATTTTCTTTTAGTAGTTAAATAATATTATTTTTTTATATTTCTAATTTTGATGTACATATTTGTCAAGACTTAAGTTAATGGAATGGCTCCATTGAAATTGTGATTTCACTTAATTTTAGTTTGCCCTGTTGAACTAGATTAGAGTAAGAGTAGTTTAGATTTGATTGTTTTTCTTTTCTATCATCTTTTAAAAATGCATGTATGAAATAAGCAAGTGAAGAGCCTTTAATTTTTCTTAGTGAAGAAACTATCCCAAATAAAAGAATTTCGTCATTCATCTTAATTTTAATTTTAACAAGTTGTGCTTTGGTTAATGGGAAACAATGAATCTACACATGTGCTACTCAACATTTATTTGTCATAAAAAATTAGCAAGATTCCTCTCCATCAACATTCATACAAAGCTAATTTGAAAATCTTCTATGATTTGGTTATATATATATTGCTTCATTCAAATATCAAAAAAGGCCCACAATGAAAAAGGCTCGAGTCCTTCAATTATAAAAAGGTTGCCACATAGGATGGGACTTCAACATTATTTTAGTGGAATTTCAAAAAGTTTTTGGGCTGATATATGATCAAATGACTTTCAACCGGTCTACATTATAGAAACAAAAATTTGCAAACGAATATGAACAGTTGAAACACAGAGCAATGCACACTCTATCAAATTTTATTGTTCTCATTTTAGCATTATTAGTTAGAACATAAATATTAAATTTATGATGATTCTTATTAATTCCTGATATCTTGAAGGTGAAACCATTTATTTCCTTATAAGTATTTTTTATATACTTGATTCTCACTTTATTTTAGATTGAATAATTAGATGATCTTGAACATATGCACATTTTGAAGAAAATGCAACCTTTTCTTGCCTAGTTTATATATCTTCTATGGAAGAATGTCAAGATTGATAAGGTAAACTTGCAATCAAATTATTATAGGTATGTGCACATATGTTGATCTTCATATATTCTTAGTTTTCATTTCAATGTTCATTTTCGTGTTTAGTCACATTTTATTTGTCATTGTTATTGTTTTTTTCTTATAGGTATTCACCGACTTAATTGGAATACTTGAATTTTCAAGCAGATTAAATTAGCTTTATAATAAAGAAGTTGTGAAAAAATCTTAATGTTGAAAAGGAGTAATCAGCAAGACACATTCATGGCAATTTCATTTTTCTTTCTATGTTTTGCTTATTATATTGCTTATTTCTTATGCTTTGTCGAAACTTATTGTAAGTCTTATCTCTAAAAGTTAATCATAGAGACTTACAAATTTGTTTTTTGAGCAAGATTTGAAAATAAAGTAGATCCGTGATGAAACACTCATTTGGATTTTTTTTTTTTTTTTTTATAACTATGCTTTAGATTGTAGAGCTTGCTTTGAATAAAAGGCTTGAATAAGAAACTCACCAAGCATGACCAAAATTTTAATATGCTTGACATAATGCAAAAGAACATAACAATATCACGCTTGTTATATCTTGTTTGATTTGAGGTTTGTTTATCTCATGGCTCCTTATTTTATTTCAAGATTATGATATTTATTGTAGCTTATAATTATTTGTTTTTTTTCAGTGCTTTTGGCTTTGATTGAGTTTACTTGATTCTTAGTTTTGGTTTAATTTAATAGAATTTCACAAGTATATATGGGGAATCATTCCTACAGAACACCATTTGGTTTACATGGGGAAGTATTTACTCTATTTTTCAATAAGATTTTATTTATCTTGTGCTAGGTTTTGAATTTCTCGCACACCCACCATTAAGTATGGATAGCATATGAATCAAGCATTATAAGTTCACATTTATAAAATAATTAATTTTATATAGTACTTTTTTTGAACCCCTCCCATACGCTTCCACAATTAAATCCTCTACTTTGGTGGATGAAGAAAAGAATAGTGGGTTCAAACTTAACTAGAATCACATCAATTTCTCTAAGTTGAAAGCCTCTTGTATCACCTTGCTTTCTTCACCAATTTGCTAAATTCAATTATTCAAATATTCTAATCAAAAGGGTGACACATGTTGAAAGACAATATGTGTGGGAAGTGTATGCAAATCCACTAGGATATTGAACAAGCTTACTAGTAGCAAGTCAATGCATACATGGTATCAAGGAAACTTCATTGGGGTACTTAACAGACCTGTTAGAAGTGAAGTAATGTCAAGGAAAAAAAGGGTAATTTCATATTTAATAGATGCATGTTGACCCTTCAAACCGTCCTATATATATTTGTTATCCAATAATAAAGAGAAAATTTAGAAAAAAAAATATTAACCATTCCCTATATTTGGATTCATTGTTTTAGGGCCAAGAATTCAAGTACTTTCATTTTTTAAGAGCTTATCTCACTTCGATTCGCCTTATGTGGGACTTTTGGAAAATGTTGTATTATGCAAGAATATTTTAAAATTTTTATTTTGATCTTTAATATTTTTTTCTTATTAATCTAAACTAGATATAAGTGCTTCATCCTTGTGTGTCACCAACATATCCCCATAATTTTCAAAAATTATGGGACCCTCTATATGAATTATGTTAACGTCACTTCTTGATTCTTTGGTTTGCTTTGTTTTGTGAGATTTTCAATTTTCTTAACTTTTCATTTTGACAACTTCATTGTTTTTATTTTGTTGTCATCTTTCCAATGTTCAAGTTTCACTTCATTTTTACTTACGATTTCAAAGATATCCTTGGTCAAAGTTTGGTTAGTTTCATCACCCTAAAATTAAAATAGGTAAATGTGTATTTTATAATTTTTTACTAATTGTATAACTTAAAATTAGTTGAAACATTTAAATTTAATTAATTTTAGTTAATTAAATTTATTTAATATATTAAGACAAAATTTTATTTAATTAAATTTTAAATACAATTTTAAATTATTTAATTAGTCTTGTAATTAATTTTTTTATGTAATTTATAATATATTTATTTAATTCAAAAACACTAGATTCAAAATATATATATATATAAAGTTTACAAAATATAAAATATATAAAAAATGGAGTTGTCTATAATGCGACTTTTTGGAGATTCTTGGTGACGAAATCCGGCAAAAAAACTTTAAAAAAATCTCATTATAAACAACTACATAGAAAAATTAATTAAAAGATTCATTAGTTCCTCGGCTCCCAAATTTTTTTAATTAGTTCATATCAAGACCTCTCGGGTGGCCGAGCACAGCACAGGGTGACGTAAATGTGACATCAATTGAGGGCGTGACCATATAATACAAGATGCACGGAGGGATTTTTTAGTTTCAAATGATGGTGGGGAAGGGGTCCCACTCTCCACGTAGTCCCCCTCCTCCGACTCCATAGTAACCCTGTGTGAAACTCTCCTCCAACATTGAATTTAAACCATTCAAACCAACCCACCCACTTTTTATAATACTTTATTATGATTTTTTATTTTATTTGTAATTTAATTTGTTATTATAGAATTTTATTTTATTTGTGTGTGCGCATTTTTTTATACTTATCTTTCTATACTTTTTAAATATATGAAGATCAAAACATTGATGAAATTGCCTAACACTATTATTTTTTTCTAGCAAGCATATCTTTTCGCAACTCAAAATTTGACAAGTGATAATTTGAGTTTTACTCAACGAAATGAGGCAAATAAGGGCTTATTAGAAATTTATTTCCATGTCCATGGAGAAAAATATGAGAGCATTAATTAAAGTATATCTAGTCATTTATTATTTCAAGAAATCAGCATAAGTGAAGGCTACAAATTCATATCTAAATTTAATTTCTTGGATTTGTTTTGGAAGAATTTATTTGGTTAGGAAGATTTGTTGTCGCTAACTCATTTTAAGATGGTTCAATTTCTAATATTTTCTTATATGATAGAAAAGGAAAACATAAATTTAGTTTTATTAATTTATCAAATTAATATAAATTTAGTTCTATTGAATTATCAAATTAGATTTGAATTTGTTTATTTGTTTTTCACATTTTTAGAAATCTAAATTTTATCCTCAGTTTTAATTGTTTTTAATTTTAATTTTGATTTGTTTTGGAAGAGTTTGTTTCAACAGAGCATGCCAAAAAGTCTCGGAGGAATTAGATTGGAGGAGAAGAGAAAAAATAATATTTTTACAACTCCAAAATTTAGAGATCTATACTTCCTTGCAACAAACTCCTTTTTTAGGCATTTCATATGTAAATTTATAAATATAAGCTCTGTAAGAGAGTGGGAGGTTCCTCTTTTTTGCAAATGTGATACTCTTTGCACTATTGCAAGAGGAGTTTTGGCTATAGGATTAGTGGGAATACTCATATCTTATTTCTTTTGGGATTTCCATTTTGAGATCAAATTTCCGTCAAAGAGGCATATCATGCACTATTGCATATTTATTCACTACTCGTAGATTTGAATATCTTGGGAGTAATGTTGGAGAAATTCATTAAAAACACATAAAATGAGATCCAATTTTATCATTGTTTTTCAAATACTTTTGTTTTCAAATATAATTTCATTTTTTATGTCAAATCTGTGCCAATAATTCCATGTTGTATCACTATTGTTAAATATGTGCATTATTGTTTATTTGATCAGCTAGGTGAGCGAATGGAGCTGGGTTATACTTTTTGGCAAGAGAGGGCACATTTTGGGTGAAAAAAACAACTCAAAAGAGCAATATTTGAGCCCTTGATCAAGTTGTTTGATGGCTTAAACAATGTAACCCGAGGTTATTTGGGAGCATGATTGAGCCATGTTTTTGAAATTTTCAGCCAATAAAACCTAGGCATGGAATTAAAAAAAGTTGCTCGCTCAAGCCTTAAAGCTGGATCAAGCCTTAAAGCCAAATCGAGTTATAGGCTAGATCGAGCCATTATTTAACCAAGTTAATGGCTTAATCGAGGGTTTCTTAATCCTCGATCAAGCTATTTTAATTTTGAAATCAAGCAGTTGATTGAGTGTTTTAAGCACTTGATCAAGCTTCCAAGGACCTAAAAATCATAACTTTAGCACCCCTTATGCAGATTTCTCTACAACCCCATTTTGTAACCTAGCGGATTTAAGGCAAAATTTTTCCTTAAGTGGAAAATTTGATCATGTTGGATTCGTGAAAGAATTCTCTATCCAATGGTATAAGAGTTTGACTCTTTCAAATTCATATGATATTTTTCATCCAATTTCTTTTAAACATAATGCTTGAAATTTTTTTTACACAATTTCAAAGAGGCTGATAAAAAATCAATAACATAAAATAAACACAACTAATTTAAAAAACAAATACCACTATTTTTGTTTACGAGTCCTCTTCAAAAGGGTACTCTTGGGTTTTAAATTTATTTAAAATTTTGAAAAAAATATTACGTGAACATATTTGTCTCGAAAATGTAATTGAACTATTTCTTCGTCAACTTCAAAAAAAAAAAAATTGCATAAAAAATAATTTTTAATATGAAAAACTTGGTTATCTCCATGTAGATCATGCTAATTTATATATTTTTTTAAAATTACACACTTTAAACTAAGTTATGCTACATGTGAGAAAATTTGCAAGGAAAAGTATTGCATTTAATGGAAAATTGAGAGATTATACGACACTAGAATATTCTACAAAAAAATTCATTAGGACAACAACATAATTCTCCACGTATTATCTTTTTACTTCGAATCAAAATTCACAATGCTAATATGAATTTTGAGGACTTCAATTCAATAAAAGAGGAAAAACTTGAAATTTCATTACCACATTTGGCCCAAAAGTGTAACCCATCTTCATATATTCACCCATCTATATGATAATATTGCTACATATATATGCTAATGATTTCTTAATTTGATCTTGCATTTAATCAATTTTTTGAGTCACTATTTACTGAGAACTTTTCCATCATTAATCAATTTAACAATCATTACATTGTGTGAATTATTTCCGTTTTAATGGTTCATCTTTAATTATTTTTTAATCTCTAAAATAGAGCATGTATTGCACTCATAATACCAGTTGTTAAAACTATTTCAACAACTTGGTATTGATCATAAAGTGCATGTTAAATCCCCATTATATTTAATCTTTGCACTTGGCATTGAGGAGTTATCTCCTAGGTATTGAGTTAGAGTAGTTTTATTTGTTTTTCCGAATTGCATTTAGATTTATATCTAGATTAATTTATAGCATTTTTAGAAGTCTCCTTTCATAGGAGAAACTACATTGGTGGCTTGGTTGAGCCCTTTGTGTCAGCGTACGAACCTCTTTCTTGCAAGTGCACTGCAGGAAGGTCATTTTGGTTTCCTTTTCTTGTTGATATGTAATTAGGAATACCACAAATTGACAAGGAGAGTGAGGGGTAATTGGACCCATTTGAACTAGTCAAAATCACCATCCCAAACAGCTAAGGGCCTAATTGGGACCTTGACCAGGTGATCTCCCAATTGTTGATTTCAATTAGTTTGTTTTCATCAACACTAATATAGATCCTTTTTAACCATTGATCTAGCAAGCTTCGAGAAGGATCAAATCCCTTGAGGTCCAAACCTCTATTTAGAGTTAAGAGTTTGAAAAACGAATTGCACCTAAACAGAATTGAACCTTGGGCTCTTCATAAATATGTGATTAAGATAGATCTATATAGTTTCTACACACATACATATATCATGTGTATTTTTTCATTGTTTAAATTATGTTTTTGAATGCATAAATGGATTCAACACATAAATTGAATCTTTTAATGCATATATGAGTTCAATTCCAACAAATTTTTCTACCCAACTAAAAAATTTAATTCCAACAAATATTTACTACATTTCAAACAAAAAAAACCAAAAATATAACTTTAAAGGGTCCAAAATGTAGAATAGTGAGAGTGTTTGAAATATTCTAACAAGTGATTTTTTTTTAATTACTTGTTTGTGCGTGTGTGTTCTTGTAAACATATATAATGTATAGATATTTGGCATTCAAATATGCTATTTACGAATCATATATATCTATCTATCTATCTATATCTATCTATCTATCTATCTATTATATATATATATATAGGATATAGATAGTATATAATATATATATATATTATATATATATATAATAATATATATATATATTATTATATAATATATATATTATATATATATAATATATAATATTCCAGAAACCCAACAACATGCCTAACATGTAGCTACTAGTAAACCTTTAGGGGTCTATGACCTGTTCTCCTATTTGTAAACTGGATCACAACTGGGGGGATTTGAACCCTAGATCTCTCAATTTTCTCAAGACTCACATTACTTCGATCATCAATTGAGTTCCCACCCTAGGACTTTGTTATTCATATATTATAAACACGCACCAATATTACTTAATTTTGCATATTGAAAATATCATTTATTTACAATTAATAGTGAATCTTTTTTAAATGTTATATACCAATTTTATATTAAGAATTAAATGAGTTACTGATATAACTCTTATTAAAAGTAATTTATTATTTTTACTTTCATTTACAAAGTCTGATAAACATGTGTACTTACTTACTTACTTATAATTACTCCCTTTATCCATATACATAGTGTGTTA